>PVIR01004245.1:0-80991 GCA_004026965.1 Petromus typicus | reverse complement strand
TCCTTGAACTGTGAACATTCCCATTCCAGATTTTCACGGTGTACTACATGAGACGCACTTTGTAGGCTTATGAACAGATCTGACTTCAAACAATTGTCCCGGGATAAAATTCCTTAAGTCAGGAACTTACTGCGTTTAGTTTTTTGAAGAACCGCCACACTGATTCCCACAGCAGCTGTGCTGGTCGCCACCCCACCAACAGTGTAGAAACTCCCCCTGCCCCCCACGGCCTCACCAGCATTGTCTTTATTTGATTTCCTGATGACAGCCATTCTTTCTGACAGCAGAATCTCGCTGTTGTCTTAATTAGCATTTCTCTAATGGCCAGGGGTGCTGAGCACTTTTTCATGTGTTGATGACTTGTAC
The DNA here is from genome assembly GCA_004026965.1 of Petromus typicus. Lineage (NCBI taxonomy): Eukaryota > Metazoa > Chordata > Mammalia > Rodentia > Petromuridae > Petromus > Petromus typicus. The sequence goes on along the minus strand of PVIR01004245.1, from coordinate 80,625 downwards.
TTCTTCTTCTGAGAAGTGTCTGTTCATCTGAGCTGCCCACTTTTTGAATGTGTGTTTGAATGGGGGGATCTGATTTTTTTCACCAGTTTATTTTTTTTTTAACTTTTTTCTTAGCACATGCGGATTATAGTCATGCATACTGTTGTTTCTTGTTTCTCATACTCTTTCCCCGCCCCCTGTCCCTCCTTCTCCTCTCACTTCTCTTCCCATCCTCATTCCTGTTGATAGGGTTATCTTAGCTCATGTTTATGGCAATAACTGGGTGTGAGGACTCTGCACGGCGTATCTCTAGTCGTCCCCCACCCCCAGCCCTCGCCCTTTGTGCTTGGACCGCTTTCCTATTACCAGAGATCCATTCCTTTTTCCCTTCTGTCTTTCCTTACTAGTCTCTTATTTTGTTCTTTTATTATTATTTCTCTTACTTTGCCTTACTCATACCGTCCAGTACTTACGCTTGTATGTCTTATTGATTTCATTCGGCGTTATGTTTTCCTGGGGCATTCATTTGCCGAGCACTAACCCTCACCCCCAGGCCTCAAACCCTAACCCTACAATCGGGACGTGAGTCCTCTGTCCCGGAAGAGCTGTTCCCCATCTGTCAGTCGTCTCTTCACGCTGCGGGTTGTGTCCTTTGATGTGCAGAAGATTTTAATTGGATATGATCTCATCTGCTGATACTAAAAGCTATTTCTCTTGCAGCCAGTGCTCAGATAAGAAAGCCCTTGCCTACACTTGTGTCTTAGACTTCTGCCAAGTTTATCTTCCAGCAGAGTATTTGTTCTAACACTTGGCCATTTGATCTATTTTATTTTATTTTAGTACATGGAGAGAGACGTGGTCTAGGTTCAGTCTTTTGCAAGTGTGTAGTCAGTTTTGCGTTAGCACTGTTAGAGATGCTATCTTTCCTCCTGCACAGATCAGACAGCCAAATGTGCCTGGGGTGGTCTCCGCATCCACTTCTGTCCCAGTGACCGCCGTGTCACCTTTGGGGCCAGCGCCATGCTGTCTTTATCACTGTAGCTTTGTAATATAACATGAAATCGGGCGTTGTACTGCCTCTTGAGTTGCCTTGGACTGCTTTTACTATTCTGGATCTCTTCTAGTTCCACACGAAGTTTGGGATTGTTTAATCTGCGTGGTGCTGCTGCTCTTTTGATTGAGAGTGTGTTAAATCTGTTCATCAGCTGCAGAAATACAGCCATGGAAACTGGAATGGCTCCGCCTGCCCAGGCACAGGGCATATCTTTCCATTTTCTGATGTCCTGTTTAATCTCTTTTTCAAAATTTCCTTGTAGTGGTCTTCCAATTCCTTAGTTAGATTAATTTGTAAGTATTTAATTTATCTTGATGGTATCATTTCCCTTATTTCCCTCCTATTGACTTCATTATTAATGTAGAGGAGAACCGTTGATTTTCTATGCTGATTTTATACCCCACTATAATGCTGACTTTGGCTATTAATTCTTGGAGTCTTTTGGTGGAGTTTTGGGGTCTTCTGTGTAGTAGATCAATATTGTCTAAAAATATTGATAATTTGACATCTCCCTTTTCTACGTTTCCCTTTTATTTTTTACTCTGACTCAATTGCTCTGGATAATATTTCGGCTCCTGCACTAACCAGCAGTGGTGACAGTGGACATTCTTTTCTTCTTACTGATTTTAGAGGAAAGGCTTCCAGCTTGTTCCCATTGAATGGGATGTTGGCAGCAGGTTTGTCATAAATGGCTTTTATCAGATTAACATAACATCCTTGTATACTTATTTTTTTCAGGGTTTTTTTAAATCATGAATGCATTTGGATTCATCAGATTCTTTTCCGTGTCTCTTGAGAAGACCGTGTGATCTCTGTCCTTGTCTCTGCCATGGCGGTGCATCACAGTTACAGACGAGCCGTCCTCGCTCTCCCTCCATGAGGCCGGCTTGCTTGTGATGCACGGTACTGTCCACGCTCGGTTGCGTTCTGTCGGCCAGGATCTTGTTGGGAATCTGTGCATCTATGTTCATGACAGGGACTGGGCTGCAGTTACCCTTGTTTGGCTGGATCTTTGTCTCCTGTGGATCAGGGCAGTGCTAGCTTCCAGGAGTGACTCTGGGGACCCTCCTTCCCTTGGGGGCTGTGGCATTCTACTTCCCTGAAGTTCTTGTGCAATTCAGTGGGGAACCCACTGGCACCTGGACTTTTCTTAGTAATTTTTTTTTTTTTTTTTTTTTTTTTTTTAGGTTTTTTGAGACAGGGTCTCGCTTTTGTGGTTCAGGCTGGCCCTGAGCTCAGCCTCAAACTCACATCACAATCCTCCTGCCTCTGCCTCCCGAGTGCTGGGATTACAGGCGTGAGCCACCACGCCCGGCACTGTGGTATGTGGTACTGGTTGTTGCTGGGTGTGGGGTCTCCACACCCAGTATTGTTATGTGGTTACCGGGGAATCGAACCCGGGCCCTTGCGCTTGCAAGACAGGCGCTGGAACCACTGAGCTAACTCCCCAGCCCCTCTTAGTAATTTTTTGTTACTGCTTCAATTTCATTGGCTCTTATTGGATTATTCGTGGTTTTTATATAATCTTGGTTCAATTTCTGTAATTCTCTTCTTTTTTGAAAAAGCATCTTGCTTTTTGTAGTTCAGGCTGGCCCTTAGCTCACTGTGTAGTCCAGGCCAGCCTCAAGCTCACAGCAATCCTCCTGCCTCTGCTTCTTGAGTGCTGGGAAGGTTTTGTAACTCATGTGTCTATGAATCTCTCTCTTTTTTTTTTTTTTTTTTTTTTTTTTTGTACCAGAAATCTAGCTCAGGAGCTTGCACTTGCAAGGCAGGTGCCAGAACCTCTGAGCTAAATCCCTAGCCCAAAAGTTCTCCAACTTTTTAGCATCCAACTTTTTGTGGAGTAGTTGCAAGTAATTTTCTGGATTTTGCAGTGTCTTTTGTGATTTCAACTTTTTTATTTGTAACTGCATTAATTTGAGTCTTTTCTTTTTTTGTAAAATTGGCTAAGGGTTTGTCCATTTTGTTTATTTCTTCAAAGAATGAGTTCTTTGATTCTTTGTATTTTTAGTCTTATTTTTATTAATTTTTTTTTTAAGACAGGGTCTGGCTATGTAGTCCAGGCTAGTCCCGAACTCATGGCCATCCTCCTGCCCTAGCCCCTAAGGGCTAGTATTACAAGCATGTGCCACCATGCCCGGCTATCACTTTCATTAATTTCTGCTTTGATCTTTATTAATCTCCTTCCTTGCACAACATTTGGGTTTGAGTTGTTCTTGTTTCGCAAAGACTTTAAGATACATCATAAGGTTATGTTTTAAGATTCACACTCTTTTTCTGAAATGGGGATCACAGCTATCAACTTCCCTTTTAGGAGTGTTTTTATTATGTGTTATCAATTTTGGTTTGTTGTACCAATATTATTGTTTGATTGTGGGGACTAATATCTCCCTTGATTTCTCGCGTGACACATTTATTATTCAAGAAGGTATTGTTTAATTTCTGTGTGTTTGTGTAACTTCTGTGGTTTCTTTTGCCATTGATTTCTAGTTTCACTGTGCTATAATCTGATAACATGATGCGGTTACCCCAGTTATTTTGTGTTTACTTTGGCATTCTTCATAGACTAACATGCAATCTGTTTGGAAGAGAGTTCCACATTCTGTGGAGAAGAATATGTAATCTCTTGTTGGGTGCAACATTATGTAGATGTTTATTAAATCCATTTTTCCAAGACTTTGGTTCAACTGTATTCCTTGGTTGATTTTATGTGTGTGTCGTGGCCCTTTCTGTTTGTGACAGTGTGGTGTCGGGGTGCTTCATCATAATTACGTTGATGTTCATCTGCATTTCGTGTCCAGTTCATCTTTTTCTTTATAAATGGGATGTGCTAGTGTTTGGTGCATATATCTTATAATTGTTATCTCTTCCCATTGAATTGTTCCTGTCACAACAGAAAGTGACAGCTCTGCCTCTTCTGATCAGCCTTGGTTTGAAGTGCATTTTGCTCCTTGCTTTTGGTTCTTATCGCATCAAATATCATTTTTCATCCTTGATTTTCAGTCTATGAACTCGGCAGAGGACAGCACTAATGGGATGTATGCCACATCCCGTCAGACTTTGTTTCTCTGTTCTGCCAGTCTGTAGCTTTTGACTGGGGAATTGAGTCCATTCCTGCTGGGAAGTATTGTCTTAGCCCTGTGCTTGTGTTGTTTTCCTGATCCTGATTCTTCTCTTTTGTGCGCTCTCTCCCTCTCTCTCTCTCTCTCTCTCTCCACCTCTCTGTCTGTCTATTTCTCTCAGACTACCCCCCCATGAACTCCTCTCCCTACCTGGTGCATTGAGTTACACATTTTGATACTGTTAGCTGTATTGTCTCTTTACAGATTATCCCTGATAGCTTTTCAGGCTTCTGGCTAGGGGGCCACGGATTTGTTAAGTGATATTTGTCATGGGAAGACCTTATATCTACATCAGTCTTGAAAGACAGTTTTATAGACTATATCAGTCTGGATTAGATGTTGTTTTCTTTCAGGGTTTAAAACACTTTGCTACAAGTTCTTCTGGCCTTTAAGATGTGTGTTGAGACGTCTGCTGTGATTCTAACGGGTTTACTTTTGCAAGTTCTTTGTCACTTTTCCTTTAACAGATTTTAAAATTCAGTCTTTGTGTTGTATTCTGGGCCTCTGACTAGGACGTGTCACAGACAAGTACTTTCCTGCTCTTGGCGATCTGGGCTTCTGTATTCTTCACACATCTGTATGTTGAGTTCTTTCCCTCAATTTGGAAATTTTGCTATTTTCTCTGTCAGGAGGTTTTCACAACACTTTCGCTGTCCTCCGGCTTGTCAGTAATTCCAGTTAATCTTAGATTAGTCTTCTTTGTACACTCTAGCAGCCGCTGGGCCATTTTTAACATTCTCTCGTTTCTTAGAGCATCTCTGAAGAGCTGGTCTCTAAGACCAGTCCTGTCCTCTAACTCTGCCTCTGTCTCTGACTCCGTTGGCAGCTTCTGCTGCCCGTACCTTCAGTGGAATTCTTAATCTCCTGAATGCGTTTGCCCATTTTCATGGACTCTAATTCTTTGCCAAACTGGTCGTTCATGTTTTGTATTGTTTTGTTTAGCTCAGCTCCCTCTTAATTGGTGTCTTCTGGGAATTCACCAATCATTTTGTTTATTAAATTCATCATCTGTTTAGTCATGTCGATTGGCCTTTTGATCTGCCTTTTTATCTCCTGTTATCATTTCAAATAATTTGGCTGTGTGGCTTCTGATTTCCTCCCCTTCAGTTTCCCTGGGGTGAGGTTGGGGAGTCGGGAATGTTTGGAGATATTTTGTTGTCTTATCATCTCATGTTTCTATTGTTCTTGTTTTGTTTCACTTTGTGATGAGGTTCATGGGTGGTTATAATAGAAGACTTTGTTGCTGATCTCGAGACCTCTTCATTTAGTGTTTGCTTTTCGGTGACGCACTCTGGGTGTGACCAAGCAAAGCCTTTGCTTCTGTCCTGAGATCCAGCCACCTCTGTTTGTTTAGGAGGTTGAACCATATCTGGCCCCGAAACCACTTCTCTTGGAACAGGCCACTGTGTGGTTAATGACACAAAGACAATCCAGATGTGGCCCACAGAGAAAACCAACTGACAACAGTAACTATGTCCCTTTTACAATAGTAATAAAATCAACAACTGTAACGGTGTCAAAGACAAACTAGATGCTGACATACCCTAGGAACCAGTCATGCACTACCTTTAACTATAGCAAGGGGATTGATCATCACAGTATAAATAATAAGACAAAATATTGACATACAGGACATACCTACTAAACATAACAACTATATCTCCACTAACAATTAAACTCTAACAGTAAAAGCATAGAGTTAACTAACTAAAGACACATTAAGTTTAATGTTCATATTAATAAAGGCAAAAGGGGGTGGGGAAACTGAAAATGAAAATAGTAAAATTTGAAAAATGAATCAATAAAAGGTGATAAAAGAAAAAGTACACAAAGTATCGTATTGAAGACTCAAAGGAAATTAATAGTATAAATAAAAGTAACAAAATAATAAGAAAAATAGAGCAACATTAAAAATAGAAAGAGGAATTAAAAGGAGAAAAGAAAAATATCCACAACCAAAAAACCACCCTTAAACCAAAGCAAAGAGGTCTAAATTCTTAACACGGACCTAGTGGCCACCATGAAGTCATGTCACCGATTCCATCCGCCAGATCAAGGCAGCTGGCGACAGCCTGGCTCGCAGCCGTCTCCTCCAGATCCCCCAGGAGGTTCTGCCCACCACAGAATAAGGCCCCAAGATCTGGGCCTGAGCCCACACTGCTCAGGGGATCCCTGGAGACCCCTTTCCAGCTCTGTGTCTCACACCCACGTCCGTGGCTCCTCCACCCCGTCCAGGAGCCGGCTCGTCCTCATCAGCTCAGGCTCTTCACAGTCACCTCTCAGCTGTGGGGCGCGGCCACCTGGGCCTGTCCCCAGGTGAGGCAGTGCGGCCAGCGGCAACACGGACCTGATCTGGCTTCTGAGTCCCTTTTTGTGGTCCCCCAGGGATGAGCACCACAGATGTGGCCAAGAAGGTCATGGTCACTGCATACTAATCAAGGGGACAGCTGGATGGGAAGAGATAATGATTGTAAACCTACACACACCCAACACTGGCGCACACAACCTTAAAATACAAACACTGCCGAACAAAAAAGATCAGATGAACGTCAGTGTTATTATAGTGCAGGAGCTTGATACACCACCATTGCACACAGATCCACTGGACCAAAAAAAGGAAAAATCAATGGAAACCTTTCAATCATAGTCAGCTAAACAATGTTCCAGTCACCAGGCGTGGTGGCTCACGCCTGTAATCCCAGCACTCGGGAGGCAGAGGCAGGAGGATTGCTGTGACGTGAGTTGGAGGCTGAGCTCAGGGCCAGCCTGAACCACAAAGCGAGACCCTGTCTCAAAAAACCTTAAAAAAAAAACCAAACAATGTTCCAGTCAACAAGAACTGTATACAGTCTGCTCCATAATACATGGTCTTTTTTTTTTAAGAGACCAGACACTGGTCAATAAAGCAGGCTCACATAAATGCAAAAGAATCAAAATTATCCTATGCATATTATTAGAACATAGTCCAAGGAAGCTAGAAATCAGTGGCAAAAAAAAAAAAATATGGAAAGTTTGTAAGTGCATGGAAATTAATCAACAAACTCTCAAGTAATGAACACAAAAATAAGGACAAAAATAAATCAAGGAAGAAATTAGTCAACCCCTAGATTCAAACAATAGTGCCAGCACAATATACTAGAACTTATGGGACACAAAGAAAGTCATCCAGGGGGAGTTTATAACTGTGAATGGTAAATGAGAAAAAAAAATTAACCTACTAATGAACCTCAGATCTTAGAAAAATGAGAACAATCCAAATCTCATAAAAGAAAGGAAATTATAAAGATTAGAGCAGAAATTAACAAAACTGAGGATAAAAAAAGAATTAAAGAACTAGTTATTGAGCGAATAAGCAAAGTAGAGAATCTTTAGTTAGTTTTACCAATAAAAGAGCAAAGACCTAAATCAATGCAATTAGAAATGCTAAAGCTGAAATCAGAACCCAGAAGATTATTAACAACCACTCCACAAATGTATGCCAAAAAATTGGAGAACTCAGGGGAAATAGATTCCCACTCAAAAATTACAGAAATTGAACCAAGAAGATATAAAAGCCAAAACAGTCCAATAGGATCTAATTAAATTGAAGCAGTAACAAAAAATTACTAAGAAAAGTCCAGGTGCCAGTGGGTTCCCCACTGAATTGCACAAGAACTTCAGGGAAGTAGAATGCCACAGCCCCCAAGGGAAGGAGGGTCCCCAGAGTCACTCCTGGAAGCTAGCACTGCCCTGATCCACAGGAGACAAAGATCCAGCCAAACAAGGGTAACTGCAGCCCAGTCCCTGTCATGAACATAGATGCACAGATTCCCAACAAGATCCTGGCCGACAGAACGCAACCGAGCGTGGACAGTACCGTGCATCACAAGCAAGCCGGCCTCATGGAGGGAGAGCGAGGACGGCTCGTCTGTAACCGTGATGCACCGCCATGGCAGAGACAAGGACAGAGATCACACGGTCTTCTCAGGAGACACGGAAAAGAATCCAAATCCATTCATGAAAAAAATAACCCTGAAAAAGATAAGTAGAAGGATGTTATGTTAATCTGATAAAACTATTCATGATAGACATGCTGCTGCCATCATATTAAAAAGAGAGAAACTAAAAACTTCCCCTCTGACTTCAGGAACGAGAATGCCCAGTACACAATAAAGTACAATAAAGTACAAAAAATAGAATAAAGTACAATAAAACAGCCAATAAAGTACAAAAAACAGCCACAGCCACCAAGGAAGTGGAAGACATAAAAAAGGAAAGCAAATCATCGTTATTTGCACACCATGTGACCCCTACACAGAAGATCCAAAGAACCCCACCAGACTAATAACCAAACTGACAATTGTAGCAAGACACAAAAATCAGTAGTGTTCCTCTACTTCAATTATAAACTCATGTAAAAGAGATTAAGAAAACTGTCATTCACAATAACACCAAGAAAAATTAAATTCTTAGGAATTAACCTAACTAGGAAGTGAAAGACTGCTACAAGCAAAACTACAGCACTCTGAAAGGGAGATCAAAGAGGACATCAGAAAACTGAAAGATATTCCCTGTCCAATGTATTCCAAAGGGCAGTACTTCCAAAAGTGACATACAGATTTAACACAGTCTCACTCAACATACCAGCAGCCTTCTTCACAGGCTACAAAACACAACCCTGAAATTCTTATGGTCCCAGAAGAGACCTAGACTAGCACAAGCAATCGTGCACAGCAAGAGCGCAGTGGGAGGCGCCATAATCCCCGACTTGACATTTTACTGCAGTTACAGTGATAACAACGCAGCGCTGGCACACAGAGCTAGCTACCCTTTGACAAAGGGCTCCAAGGCCCGAGGGAACAGCCGCGAGCCCAGCAGCTGCAAGAAACAGGCTCTCTGGCCCTTGCCATCCCTCAGTCTCAGCCAGGGGAGAATTAATTATGTTTTGTGTTCCTCTGCAGGAACAGACAGTGATGCCAAGCTCATGGTCATGGGGCACAGTACATGTGGCATGTGAAAAGTCTATAGGCGATGCTTCCCAGCTTGCAGCAGCGATGGTCCCTAATGGGGCAGTCCCCCAACTGCAGCACCCTCAGTGCCAGGAACCCACAGGAAGACAGGAAACTGCTCACGGGGAGGAGGCTTCAAATAACTTTCCACAAGGAGGGTTCACCAGTGCCATCATTCTCTGAGCCTCAGTTTTCCTGGCTATAAAATGGGACTACTTCCAGGTGTGGTGTCACATGCCTGTAATCCCAGCAAATCCCAGCACTCTGTGAGGCTGAGGCAGGAGGGCCTCAGGTGAAACCACAAAGCCAGCCAGTGTGGCAGCTGCCCCGCCTGTGCACACAGTGACACACAATGACCATTTCAGTCTTTCTGATGTGTAAAAACACTTGAGTAGTCCTGCGGCTGTGGTATGGGCTGGCAACAAAGTCCACATAACAGCCTTGTACCCGTCCTCCTGAAAAATGCAGCCCAGAAAATCTGTCCTGCTGCTGGTATCATATTCCACAGCCGCTCGCTAATCCTCTCTGACAGTTATGCCTCAACGTCCTCTGCCCTTTCGATTCATCGACTGTGACAGCAGCTGGGAGAGGAGCGCGTGCCACCTCCCGAGCCGCATCCTCTCCTAAGAGCTCACAGCACACAACCTTAGCCGCAGACGAGATCAGCTCCTCCCCAGTCGTACAGCGCTTCTCAGCTCGAGTGATGCGGTCAGGGTGGGGACAGAGCTCCGTGGCACTGCACCTGCCTCGCGATGCTGTCAGCCACTAAGAATGATGCTCGCCTGGCCTTCAGCAATTGCTTCTGTTCTTCATGTTTATTTTGCTTTTGAAAAACCCCAAGAGCAAAACAGTGAAGGTTTCGTGGCCTTGCTGGACAGCAAATTGCCACATGTTAGACAGCGTGGACTTGGGGAATGTGAATCACCTGTTGTGATGAACCCATAATTGAAGTAAGATTCTGATACTTAAATGCAGCTTCCTTCTAGAGTCTTTTGCAGCCTCACCCTTCGGTCCTTGTAAAGAAGCTCCCCAGCGGCATTTGTGTTTTGCTCATTTTGAAAAGTGGGACTGCATGGGGAAGAGGCTCAGACGGAAGTCGTGTATAAAATCGTGGGCAGGCCGTGCACGGGTGCAGTGAGTGTGCGGTTCCGCCTCCAAGGTGCCCGAGATGGTGCTTAATTGTCACTTGCCTCTTGCTGGTCAAGTTTCATTATGATCTGTCACCATCTCGGGGCAGGAGAACTGCCCTGCTTGTGTCATCTGAATCGGCAGCTGCCCCCCAGCTCTAGCATCAGAGCCTCAGCTTCACCTCTGATCAGCAGATTCTCCCCAGGGGCCACAGCCATGCTCCCTCAAAGCGCACTTCACCGTAGAGCTCATGGCACATGGAGGCACACGCAGGCCAAGGAGCTACCAGTCACCCGGTAGGTCAGCAGCAGAACTGGGGTTCTAGCCCAGTGTTTCTGGAGCTGATGTCCCCGATCTCCCCAGTGTGAGATGCCCACTTGTGTGGGTGTCACTTTCCCTGGCTAAGGGAGACTACTACTGAGAGATGGAGTTAGCCCAGCCAGTGGCTCTAAAAGATAAGCAGCAGAGGGCCGGAGATTTAGCTCAGTGCTTCTGGAGCCTCCCTTGCAAGTGCAAGGTCCCGGGTTCGATCCCTGGTAATCACATACAACAATGCTAGGCGTGGAGACTCATGCCCAGCAGCAATCAGAACCACATACCACAATGCAGGGCTTGGTAGCTCACGCCTGTAATTCCAGCACTCAGGAGGCAGAGGCAGGAGGATTGCTGTGATGTGAGTTGGAGGCTGAGCTCAGGGCCAGCCTGAACTACAGAACGAGACCCTGTCTCAAAAAAAAAGGCAGCAAAAGGTCTCAAGAACGTGTTTAACCAAATGGGGACACTATGTTCAAATGTTTTTTCAGAACTTCAAAGTAGAATTGTTTTATTATTTATGATTTTCCCAGTTATATCCTTTTTCGTCATATTATACAAGTTTTCCAAACACAAAGCAGAGAAAAAATGTCCTCAGTGCAGCGCAGGGTTCACAGAGCACCTCTGTCCCACGGCGGTTCTCCACGCTGGGTCCTCCGGGGAACATCACCTGGGGGCCAGGCTTCCAGGAAGAGCAGCTCCAGCCGCAGGCCTCCACTTCCCCCCCAAGGCCAGACTCCCTGGTGACTCCCAGGAAAGTTGTATCTTTGAAAAGCACAACCTTTCTTTCCCAGTCCCACTCCAGGAGGGTCATGACGTCTATGGGATTGCCTCCAAGCGTCAGCCCTGCCAAAGCTCTCACTATCCTAGGGGCTCTGCCTACCTCTCCCCGCAAACCAAGGTTAGTCACACCCAAATGTTCCATAGGGTGGAAGGGTTCCTCTGAGACCCTCCATGTGTGGTACACTCACAGGAGTCCTGGTGCTGGTGAAACCGTGTTCTCCCCAAAGTCACCCTGGCCTCTTTACCTATCCACAAGGGAGAAGGGCTGGGTGGGCAGGAGGAAGCCTCTCGCCACCCCTTGCTGGGTAGCAAGAGAACCAGCATGGAAGGTGGTCGGTCATCTGCCCAGCAGGGGGCGCCCTCCTGGCCCTGAGCTGAAAGGTGTGGTTTTGCATCAAAAGCTTCTCAGGAAGCCGGTGGTTAGGCAAGTCCCGACAAGTTGCAGGGATTCACAGGCAGGCAAACAGAGGCTGAGTGAAAGTATGTGATATATACTGGGGAAAGGAGCCTGAGAAAGTTCTCAGAGGGTCCCAGGGCCGGGATTCTGGCCTGCACCTCCTACCTCTGCTCAGGGTTTACCACAGCCTAAGCTCTGGAGATTCTGAGAATAGAAACCATTCTAAAGGGAATTATGCTCCCGGGGAAGCCTTACAGCACCTCACCATGAGGCAGTGCAGACAGGGAAGGGGAATATTTACTAGTCTGAAACCATCATGAACCTCAGTGCTCAGAAAAGACAAACGACGCTTGGAGAGGCCTGAGGGGTTTGGCGTCCCGGCCGAGCCTCGGCTCCAGCTCCGTCTGCTGGTTCTGCTGTGAGCACAGGTTTCCTTCCCCCAGGTCTTAGACCTCTCGTCTGTCAAATGGCAGCAGCTGGGCCAGATCATCTGGGAACGCCTTCGAGTCCGACAGCCTGGGAAAGCCGCGCCCGGCAGGGCCTTCTGGGGCTGGTCTCCTCTGCGTCTGTCACTGTTAGCCCCAAGGCCCAGCACAACTGAGAAACTGACATTTTTCCATTTTACCTTCTATCACTTAATTAAAAATTAATTATCTCTATAGTTAGTGGCTACCATATCGGACAGAGGAGGACTAGGATTCTAGAACCAAACAGCTGGTCAGTCTGTCCTGGCCAGTATGTTTATCAAGCAAAGACCACAGAAGGCGTCGCTGCTGAGCACACGCTTAGGAAGAAGCCCAGCGAGCCTCCCCGGGCACGGCCGGGCACTGACGTTTCACCCACCCACCCACTGGGAACCAGCGCAGAGTATTGGTGTCTCTGCTGGCAGGCTAGCAGCCCTCTCTGCCAGGCCAGCGTGCAGGATCCTGTCCCTCGAGCCCCAGGCAGCTCCAGGATCCGATCGGCCTTTCATCACTTCTTGGCACGGCCAGAGGGCAGACACTTAATAGAAACATCATGTCAGCTCATTAAGGAGGAGCCGTGCAGGAGGGTGGGGCTCGGGCGGCGTCCTCGCTCTCTCCTCTTCCCCTGGTGTGGCCTGTCCTCCCCTGGCCACTCACGCCAGCCCTGCCCTTCCCAGCCACCGCCACTGTCTTAGCTGAGGCCCTGCTGGCGTCCTCCTCCTGCCTCTCTGTGGCCCAGTCTGCACTCCTCGGTGAAGTTTTCTAAAATACCACTGTGGTCGTGTCATGCTTGGACTTGAATCCCACCACTGCCCTCCCTCCGCCCGTTAGAGACGGTCGGGCTCTTCCTGAGGTCCCCGAAGCCCCAGGGTTGGAGCCCCAACCTCTGCCCCGTTGGAATCTGGCCAGCAGCCCTGCAGGAACCGCGGCCCCAGCCAGCTGGATCACCGCAGCCTCCTGAGCATGAGCACCAGCTGCAAGACCCCCAGGGGCACCTACCTGCCTGGCTCTAGAAGCTCCACACCCCACAGCCCGAGCAGACTTCTCCAGCTGCAAGAAGCCTATGGTGTCCTCCGAGCCACCGCCGCCCCCTGCGTGTCAGTTCCTTCAGCACAGGAGTGGGATGGCGCCGCATGATGTCAAAATAACACTGCTATGTAATGATGCTTGGGCAAACCTTTGTCCTTGACAACCCTGGGCAGCCGACTCTTCAGTTCCCCCAGCCTAGACCGACACAAGGCCAACCTGGCAGGAACTGTCTGCTTGTGCAGGACGCTCGACATGGTGGTTGGGTGTCTCACACATGCGCAGCGGGAGGTCATGGCTGCCGGACAGGTGCTGTTGCTATGTCCTTGCCCACGGCCTCACTGTCCGGGCTCCTCCTCAAGGAGGCCTGTGTGTGCAGCCTTAGCGCTCCCGCCGGTCCTGCAGCTGCACTAGAGCGGATCACGCACACTTTGTGCTCCTCCTGGACCAACTGAGCCTCTTGGCCACCTGAAGGCCTTGGGTGGAGGCTGCCCACCAGCCCCTCGCTAGGCAAACCTGGGAGAGTCTCTGGCATCGGTCCTTGTGTACAAAGTGCAGAAATAACAGCACCTCGCTCGAAAATTGTTGCCAGGGTTAAACTAGGCGCTATGAACAAGCACAGCGCCAGCTCCAGGTCGCCCGGGCTCGGAGGCAGGACTGTGCCCGCCAATCACTCAGGAAGAGCCCTGACTGGAGGAAGGGTGATGGGTGATGCCACTGTGCCACTTTAGTGGGTCTCGGTGGGCTTCTTACAGTGTTATCTCACACCACAGTTTGGCTGAGGTTTCTGGCACAACCATCCTTGTCCCTTTATTCTTTTATAGCTTGGCTCTGGTTTTAACTGGATTATGCACACCGGTCTTTTTCTTGGACACCTCTCAAGCCTCTACGAAAACAGCAGAGGCTTAACCACCCACAAAGGGCCTCTGCATGGCTCCCGCACCCACCAGGGAAAACTGTGCTATGGCTGTACCAGCGCAAGTGACAAATGGAGAAAGATAACTCACAGGCCTGTTGTAAGAAGGTTTATTTAGCAGACACCAAAGAACACAAGTTGGAGTAGCCGACACCAGAATGCTCACCAGGGGAGGAGGCCTTTGGGACGCATCGGGGTGACAGCGCCCCCTGTGGAGCAGAGGGCATTGCGGTGGTCCATTTCCAACAGCCGGGCTCTTTGGGCTGTGGCAGGACCACGGTCGTGCTTCACTGGCTTCAGAAGCGGCTCAGCACACAGGGCTTGTGGACAGTGTGGGACGTGCTGACCAAGCGGGGTGCACTCTGCGGGGCAGAGGGAGCAGGGCCCGGGCTACTGGACAGCCTGCAGGAGAATCACCGGGGCAGGGTCAGTGAGAGGCTGCCGTCCTGCCCAGACACCTCTCCCTCAGGCCCATCTGGCACCCCCATTCCGACCTCCCTCGGCTCACCTTGCCCATCCTCACCCTACCAGCTTTGGATGCCAGTCTAATCACGTCCTTCCCCTGACTGAGACCTTCAGGGCTCCGTCGGCGCCTGGCAGTTTCCTCAGTAGGACCCACATGTCCTGCTCTGGCCCCAGCTTCACCCCACAGTCCTGACACCCCCAGAGCACCAGTGCCCAACTTTCTCCCCCTCCTCCAAGGCCACACTGTGCAGGCCTCAGGGCTCTTGCCCCTACTCCTTCCTGCTCCCCTAAATGCCATCTCTTCCCCAAGAGCACAGCTCAACTGCCACACCCTGCTGGACGTGCCCCCCACCAGTGAACCCCACAGTAGCCCCAGGTCCGGATCCGTGGCAAACGGTAACTGTTCAGTGCAGCTGCATTCCAGGCCCTGAGGCCTCACCCGGGATGCGCCCAACCTGCCTCCCTGGCACAGGCCTGGCACTTAGTAAGAATATGTTTGAAGAAGAGGAAATCACAGACAGGTGTGGGATGGACCGACAGCAGAAGAAAATGGCCAACAGGATGGGGCTCAAATCCAGGAGCAGCACACCAGACCCTGGATGGAGCCCGAACCTCTCAGAAGCCAAATGGGCAGCCTGAAACGGATTCTTTTGTCTGGCACCAAAACGTGTTTTAATCTGGGTAATCTGGCAATTTTTAAGTCCGCTGATGAGCCGCCAGCTCCTGGCTCTACAGCACCACACGTACAGTGAGTGCCTGGCCCTGCACATGTCTGACTGCGCCACACCTGCCCGGGAGGACGAGGTGCTGGGTATTGCACTGGGGGGGGGGCTGGCTCGGTGTTCAGGAGGCTCTGGGTTCCATCCCCACACCTCCAACAAAACGGGCTTCAGAAGTGCAGGGGCACAATGGTAAACGTAGCGCAGATCACTGCTCTAGCCAGACAGTGCGCTGGTGTGCACAGCCCAGCGGCCCACACCGCAGCGAGGGTCCCAGGCCTCTTCCCAACTCAGTCCTTCCCCCTGGCCCCAGGGTGGCTGTGCCGAAACTCGGCTCTGGGTTCCCTGGCACCCAGGAGACATGCTGCCAGGCCTGAGCACATGCCAACAGGTACAGAACCGAAGGACCCTCAACTCTACCCTCCAGGTGTATCCCACTTGGAGAGGAAATGACGCTGCCTCTCCTACCTGAGAAAAAATATGGCCTCTCACAGCCAACAAAAGGCGGCAGCGGCACTCTCCGAAGGTCCCAGCAGCCCTGCTCCCCACAGCGATTCAGACCAGTAAGCTGCCTGGCATCCTCCCAAGTCCCCAAGCACAACCTGGGCACCCTTTGTGCCAACTCGAGAGGACTGAGGGCCTGCCGTCCTCCGTGTGGCACCACATGCCCGGAAGGAGCTTGCCCACCAGGCAGGGACTGCCGTGGCCAGGGTTGGGATGACGGCCTGGCTTTTGCAGGGTTGGCCAGCTTCCCAGGGCTCCTCAGCAGGACGGGTCCAAGCCCAAATCCCTCGAGAGTGGGTGGGCTCCTCCCGACTCCTCAGGCCCCCTCAGAGCCACCCCGGGCCCACTCACTTGCTGTCCTCACGGTCCAGCAGCCCCCGGTACGTGTTGATCTCGCACTCCAGCCGCGCCCGCACGTCCAGCAGCACCTGGTACTCCTGGTTCTGCCGCTCCAGGTCGGCCCGGATCTCCGCCAGCTGCGCCTCCACGTTGCCGATCAGGCACTGCACCTGCGACAGCTGCGAGCCGTAGCGGGCCTCGCTCTCATTCAGCGTGTTCTGCAGGGAGTCTCGCTAGGACGAAGGAAAGACCCAGTCATAAGGAGGGGCTGCTTTCCCCAGTGCAGGAAAACCAAGGACAGCGCTCTACCCCTCCCCCCCCCCGGGTGTGGAGCTCAGTCCTTTTCTGCCTAACTCTCTGTCACTGAGCCTCTGTGGAGACTGAGTGACTTATCCAAGGATAAACATTCGATATGCTCCGGGACCAGGCTCTGAACCGAGTCCCAAGCCTGACCCTAAACCCTTTCTCTCTCCTCCTACCTCGGATGGCCTCAGGCTTTGGATCTGAAATTTGCAAGAACCTCCCAGGGCACCACTCAGGACAGAGGTTTTCAACCTGGCTGCACATGCGGCCACGAAGAAGTTCTCTAAAACCCGAGACCCAGGTCCTGACTGCGGAAAACCTGCTTCAGCTTGTCCAGAGAAGAACCTGGACATCAGAAGTCTCTCTGTCTGTCTCTCCGTGGGTGATACTGAGGCAAGACAGAAAGGCAGACAGCAGAGAAGCCGCCTCTTGCAGAACACCTTTGAGAGCGTCCCCCGCCCTCACAAGGACCCGTCCCCGATCCTTCTGTCTCTGTGCTGGCTCCAGGAGCATCTCAGCCATGAGAGCTGACTCCCGCCCTCCCGTGGCCTGCTCCCTGGGCGCGATGCCTCCTCGGACCCAGAGCCGGGCAAGCTCACCAGGCTGTTCTGGGCCTGCAGCTCAATCTCCAGCGTGTTAGCCGTTCGCTTCAGGTCGATGACGTCTGACTGGTAGTTCTGAAGTTGCCCGGAGCTCGTGGCCACCTGCTGGTTCAGCTCCTCCATCTATGGGGAGAACAGAGATGGCTGGGGACCCTTTCTGGGGGCCCTGGGGTGCCCGGAGGGAGAGGTGCCCACCTGCGCACTGAACCACTGCTCCACATCCCTGCGGTTGGCCTCCACCACGGCCTCGTACTGGCTCCTCAGCTCCTCCAGCATGCGGGTCAGGTCCACCGGGGGCGCAGCCGCCACCTCGATGTTGAGGCGGTCGCCAAGCTGGCTCTGCAGCTCAGCCACTTCCTAAAAAGCCATAAGACCCGGGCAAGTGAGAAAACCCTGCTCTCTCAGCCACTTTCCAGCCTGTTCACCGGGGCGCAGGCAGCGGACAGAGCCCGGCAGCCTGGCCTCGAGGCCCTAGTGAGAGTGGCCTCTCCCAGGCGTAGGCACCCGCGAGAGAAAGTTGTCAAGGGGGCAGCCACAGGGGGTGTGCAGCCGCCTCATTAGTGGCTCCTTGGTGCGGTGCCCAGCTCCCTGGGGAAGAGGGTGAGTCACGTGCCTGAGAGCGCTCGGAGTGCAGCTGACAGGCTGCTGCTTGACGCCAGCCTGAGGAGCCCAGCCAGGGCTGGACACGTGTCCACCAAGATCCAGAGTTGAAAGACGGAGAGAGCCCAGAGGAAGAGGAATCAGAGAGCACAGCCCCCCGGGACCTGGGGGAGACGAGGGAAGCAGAGTGCTGCCCTGTGACGAAGGGGGCAGGGTGGAGCCAGAGAGAGAGAGACCTCTGCAGAGCAACCATCGGGCCGCCGTGAGGGGCGGAGTGGTGACCGGAACAGGGCCACGCACAGGAACACGGGCCAGGCTGGCACCTCCACCCACAGCTACCAACCCCCGCCCGGCTCCCAGGGCCACCCCACTCCGTGTCTGGTCCCACCTCCTCATGGCCCTTCTTGAGGCTCAGCAGCTCCTCCTTCAGCGACTCCACCTGCGCCTCCAGGTCGGACCTGTGCAGGGTCAGCTCGTCCAGGATCCTGCGCAGCCCGTTGATGTCGGCCTCCACCAGCTGGCGCAGGGACAGCTCCATCTCGTACCTGTGTACGGTCGGGGTCAGCCCCGAGGTTCAGAGCTGCGATCGGCACCCTCCCGTGCAGCTCCTGGCCTGAGACTGTGTCAGGCGAACCCTCCCTAGGCGGCCCATCCCCTGCCAAGACTCACTTGGTCCTGAAGTCGTCGGCAGCAAGCTTGGCGTTATCGATGTTCACCGCCACCCTGGTGTTGTCCGCCCTGGTTAACAGGAGCTGTCGGCCGCAGCCCACGGAAGAGTTAGTGCAGGACAAGGACAAAGAGCCCAACGAGGAGAGAGTAGCGGAGCACCCCCTTCACTGAACTCTTGGCTATGCTCACTCACCTCTGGAGAGCCTGGCACGGGTTTGCGGAGCACCAGGGGACAGCCCAGCCCCCGCCCCGCACTGCTGCTCTGGGCCCCCTTGACGGCCCCATTGCAGAGGAAGAGCACCAATACCCTCATTCTGCACACGTGGAAGCTGAACCCAGAGAACCAAGGGACTCCCCGATCCTGCCTCTGCCCACACTGAGGGCTCTGGCTGAGCACTCGAGGTAAGAGAGGACCTCCCGCCCTGGGGCCGGGCTGCCGCGCCAGCGCCCCGCGTGCCCCAGCGCTGCTGCAGGCCTCACCTTCTGCTGCAGCTCCTCGATGGTGTGGAAGTAGGACTGGTAGTTAGGACTCCTCCCGGCCCGTGGCTGATGCTGATTGGCCTCCTGGAGGTGTCGCTCCAGCTCCACGTTCTCCTGCTCGAGATACCTCACCTTCTCCAGGTAGATGGCCAGGCGCTCATTCAGGAACTGCAGCGTCTCCCGGTCGCCCTGTGCGCGGGGAATCTCATGGTACCACATGGCGCTGAAAGTGCTGCTGGCTGCTGGACCAAAAGTGGGACAGGTGGCCCTGGGAAGTAGCTAGCTGGCCGGCAGGCAGTGGGTGAGCAGAGGGAGATGGCTCCCGGCTCGGGCTGGCAGCTGCTGCTGGAGAGAAGGAGGGAGCCGTGGACAGCTGCTGGCAGAGATGGACAAAGGTTTGGATTAAAGCTGGGTGGGCTCTTTCTCCGCGCCGCCGCTGCCCACTGGGCTGTCTGCAGCCTCACCCTGCTTCAGCCTTTTATACCCTTGGAATCAGGGAACTCGCACGAGGAAGTCATCCAGGGGACCCTGATGTTTATACTCAGCCCCAGAGGAAACTGGTCATTAGTTTGTCATTTGGCTCCTGATGAGAAGTTCCTCTTCTCATAAAAGAGCCCACACTTGTTATTTAGCTAAAGCAGGACTCGGGGCCCCACCACGGATCCCAGCGGGGGCTTCCGGACACATCTTCAAAAGGTCAGCCCCGTGTTGGGGCGTCATTACCAGGGTGCCCTGTGCCCTGTGCCCATCGCCCCTGCCCCAGGGATGCAGCGGCCCTTAATGACAGCAGTCCCCGTGGGAAGAGCCCTGACCTTTGGAAGGAAATCCGTGGGTGACCAGAGTGACCCCAGTACTGACAGTGGCATCCGTCCAGGAAGATGGGAATGAGGCTCCCTGGGCCTCGAAAGCGCCCCTTCTGTGGGGGGATGGGGGGGAGTCAGACACACGAGCCTCATGGTGCAGTTTCTCACATGAGAAGCCCAGAGTATAAACAAAGAGAAACTGAGCTGGATGATGGGAAACGGGGAGAGAGACCTACAGATGGGCAGGGGACCGAGGGGACAGCGCCTGTGGTCTGGGGGCAGGCTGCAACTGAGCCCACATTTCCCTCTCGCTCTGGTACACGGGGAGGCTCCCCGGGGACCCCAGAGAACAGAAGCAGTGCATCAGTCCCCTCACAGGGGCACCTGCAGCCGGGGCCAAGCTACGCCGGGACGTGAGGCCCAGTCCGGTCGGGCGGGTAAGAAGAACACTGCACAGTCCTTCCATGGCTTAGAAAAAGGTAAACAGAGACACTGCCTCCTAACCTGCCGTCGGCCTCAGGGAGAGCCACTTCGCCCCGCTGGAGCAGAAGGAAAGTCGCTTTGATTCTCTGGGCCTTGGTGCCATCTCAACGTGAGACGGGAGGATTTGATTGCAAAGTCTCAGTTTGGTTTCCTGTAGCAATCGTCACCCTGGTGCCTTTGGAAGAAGCGAATATTTTCAATATTTCCAATATTAAAAACGGAGACAAAACAAGGCTAATATCACAGTAAACAGGGAAACTAGAGAAAAGGAACAAAGCAGACTGTTCTACGTACGTGCGTTGATGTATAACATACATATATATATATATATATATATATATATATATATATACACACACACACACACACACAAATATACACACACCAAAAAATTCCCTTGGAGACAGGAACGAAGCTGTTTTTCCAAAGAAGAGTTGCATGTTTCCAAACAGTAGCAAACTGAGTACCAAATGTCTTTGGGAATAAACTGTCACTGAAATTTAAAATTCAGTTCAAACGTCTGAAATTAAAGGAAAGAGAAGACAGGACGCGCTTGTGCTGCAGTGCGCCCGTGCGACCCAGACCAGCTCTGCCCAGCGAGCGAGCCGCGGCCCCAGAGCCCTGGCACTCGCCACACAACCTACCGCGCAGCACAGCGGCGGTCGGAGCAGGCACCAGTTGGCGCCGATGCTCTTCAGTTGTCCAGGGTGGGCAGGGGGCTCCCTGCACCTCACCCTCAGTCAGAAGCCCCTTCCCAAACACCAACTCCAAGTCCCCTGAGTCCCAGCGGGGCAGGCGGAACATGGAGGTGCGAGGCCGGCAAGAAGTGTGCTTCCTTCCTGTCCCTCCCACGTGGCTCGGCCTACCCCTAGTGCCCACCACGTGGCCTGCAAGTGGCAGCACCCACCGAGGGTGTGTGGGAAGGAGAAAATGGCCCCGAGAGGATCACCCCCCACCAGGAGCCTGAGCCCCAGAAAAAACAGCCAAGCTGGGCCAAGAAGATGGAAGCTGGGCCCCTGCACTGGGGCTGGTGCGGAGGAGTCCTCCATGAGCTGAGGAGGCAGGGCACACGCCCACAGGGCAACTCCTTTCCTGCCCTGTTCTGCACCTCAGCACCATGACGGCCCAAACGCCACCAAGGCCTGTGGGCCAGTGTCCTTGGCATCCTCGAAGTGCACAAGGCCCTCTGGGGACAAGCCGCCCCTCATTGCCCCCTTGTCCCTCCCCCACCAGGATGGGGAAGACTTGGAGTTCATCTGGTCTGTTTGAAGATGTCTGGATGTAGACGGAGCCCCTCACACCGTCGAATGCTAAGGCCCTTAGAAACATACAGGGCCCCCCAAGGGTAGGAGCCCTTGCTCTGGCACACTCTCCTCGAGGGACGGGAAGCAGGAGGGCATCATGACCAGGCGGCAGGGAGAGAGGTTGGCATGAATGTGCCCCTGAGCGCAGACACTACAGCACGTGCCAATGAGGGTCACGTGTGGACTAAGACGCTTCTCGTCAAGCTGACCCGGTTTTACCGTCTGATGCTGGGACCCTAGGTACCACTGATGCCAGAATGGATCGTAGGGCAGGTCTAGCTGAACCTGTCACACACCAGGCACCTACAGAATGTCTTCCTTGGGGACATCAAGCAAGATGCCTCTCTGTCGGCCTCTGCCCACCCTGATCAGGGACACAGTGGCCTTGTCATCCCCGGGCCACATGTATCAACCAAGCCACCCACTGAGCCCATCAGGGACACCACCAACACAGGAACCACATGACCCAGAGCCAGCGTACTTTATTGTTCCACCAACAGGAGCCTAGGCCGCATTTCTGTCTCTTCGCACACGTAGGAAGCAAGGCCGAGCCAGGAACTGACGCAGGGCATAGACCCTGTGCCACCAAAACGCGGGGGCATCAGGGATGTCAGGGAAGCCGCCTCACACCCAGCCCAAGAAATTCCAGTGCGGTTCTGCAGCGAGCCTCACCGGCCTGCCCCTGCCCCAGATGGAGAGAGCCAGCCGGGCTCTGAGACAGGATGAGCAGAAGCCAGGTGCCAGCCCTGGACTCAGGCCTGGGCCTTCTGGGCCAGTGGCTCTCAGAAGCGGCTGCCAGGGAAGGGCACACAGACAGGGCGGGGGCTGCCAGCGGTGCAGGCTGAGCCGGGACTGCAGGAGGCCGGAGGCAGACAGGGCAGGCAGGACTTGGAGGGCACGTAGTCAGGGGCACATGGGTTGCAGGGCAGCCTAGGAGAGAGATTTCCGGGTGCCTTTCTCAGTCCTCTGAGCAGACCCCGCAGCGCACAAGCTGGGAGGCCCCTGAAAGACCACCTTGGGGCACCTCCCCCCCGACTTTGTTCTGTCTAAGACGAAACAGAGACCCAGAGCAGAGGGGCCATGGACTGCCATGGTGACATGACAGGGTCAGAGCTCCTGCCGGGCCTCTGGCTCCCCGGGGCCCTGCAGCAGCGCTCACTTGCAGTCCTCGCTCTCCAGCAGCCCCCGGTACGTGTTGATCTCGCACTCCAGCCGCGCCCGCACGTCCAGCAGCACCTGGTACTCCTGGTTCTGCCGCTCCAGGTCGGCCCGGATCTCTGCCAGCTGCGCCTCCACGCTGCCGATCAGGCCCTGCATCTGGGCCAGCTGGGTGCCGTAGCGGGCCTCGGTCTCCGCCAGGGTGGACTCCAGAGCATCTCTCTGAGCAGGCAAGAGTTGCAGAGGAGGGAGAAATTAGACCAAGAGGAGAGGAGGAAGAGCAGGGCGGCCCCAGAATCCACGGACAGGAACTGAGATTCGCTTTCAACCTGGACAAACCAGGCGGGTGTCTCACTTGCAAAATTGCTGGTGCTGCCAGCTGCACCCAGAGAGAACTTTTTGGCATCATCTCAAAGCGGACAATGGCCCAAAGAGCCACCCTGGCACCTGTCAGTTGCTCTGGGCGTCTTGTCCTTCCCCACTGGGCCGTGAGATGGTTTGGCCATCCTCCCCACCTGGCTCAGAGAGGCCCTGATGCCCAGAAGCCCTGGCACCGCCAGCAGTGGGAGTGCGGAGCCGCGGCTGCCCGTGGGCTCACCATGCTCTGCTGGGCCTGCAGCTCGATCTCCAGGGCGTTGACCGTGCGTCTCAGCTCGATGATCTCCGCCTGGCAGCTCTGCAGCTGCTCCGAGCTCGACACCACCTGCTGGTTCAGCTCCTCGGTCTGTGGCACACACAGGGCCTGGTCAGCGCCGTAGGCACCTGGCCACAAAGGTCCACAGAGCCACAGACTCAGGAGCCCGAGGACCTCTGTGCCCAGCCCAGTTCAGTCCTGACACCCTTGCTGTGTAGAGGGTAGTGTCGGGCCCAAGGTGGCACAGTGAGACCCAGCGAAGGTTTCTTATCTCTGAGCACCAGTGTCACTTCCATGCACCCTGACAGCACCTACCTGGGTGTCAAACCAGTCCTCAGCCTCCCGGCGGTTGTTCTCCACCAGGGCCTCATACTGGCACCGCATCTCATCCAGAACGCGGTTCAGGTCCACGGGTGGGGCTGCGTCCACCTCCACGTTGAGCCGGTCGCCGAGCTGGCAGCGCAGGGAGTTCACTTCCTGCAGCACAGACCATGGTCAGTACTGAGTTCACGGTGGCTGCCTCCCAGGTCCTCCTCCTATGGCCCCAGCTCCCCAAGCCCTACTCCCCCTGTGTGCCCACCTCCTCGTGGTTCTTCTTAAGGCAGAGCAGCTCCTCCTTCAGCGACTCCACCTGCGCCTCCAGGTCGGCCTTGCACAGGGTCAGGTCGTCCAGGATCCTGCGCAGCCCGTTGATGTCGGCCTCCACCAGCTGGCGCAGGGACAGCTCCGTCTCGTACCTGCTGGCCCAGGACAGGGAACCTGCAACTGCCTTTCCTTTCACACTCAGCTCCCACCCCAGACCGGCCTGGCATGAGTCCCCTGTCACACCTCGGCCCTGGGTGCAGACATCCTAGGTCCACCAGCCCCCGCCCAGCCGAGTGGGGCACTCACTTAGTCCTGAAGTCGTCAGCGGCCAGCTTGGCATTGTCAATCTGCACCACCAGCCTGGCATTCTCTGCCTTGCTGCACAGCGTCTGGGGACATAAAGAAATGAGTTCAGCACATGTGAGACATTGTTGCAGGGCGCTCCCAGAGATGGCAGACGCTGCCCCCAGAGGGAGGTGCTTGTAGGATCAGATTGTTGGACCTTCAAGGTCCCGAGTGAGGCCTCTGTAACCTGTAGCCTGGGGTGGAGAGAAGCCATGGGCTGTAATTCTCCATCCTAAATGGTCCCTTCCCACCTAGCTGTGACCCTCAAGGGCAATGGCTGCACAAGAAGGAAACTTATAGAAAACCATCCTGTATTGAATGTTTCAAATCCAATATATACACCTTCAAAAAATGAATAAATGAAAGCTCAGCAAGTGGTCGGCAGGACAAAAGTCGCCCAGCCAGCTAGCTTCTCAGCACACCCTGCAGTACTGCTCTGTTCATTGTCCGTGGAGCCGGAAGAGCAGCCAGAGCCCTGTGTCCTCCCGTGTCTCCGGCGGCACCGGCCTCCGGGCAGCCAAAGCTGCCACCCGGCCCCTCACCTTCTTCTGCAGCTCCTCGATGGTGCGGAAGTAGGACTGGTAGTCTGGGCACATGTAGGGCACCTGCCGCTCGCACCACTCGCGGATGCGGCCCTCCAGCTCCGCGTTCTCGCGCTCCAGCTGCCGCACCTTCTCCAGGTAGCTGGCCAGCCGGTCGTTCAGGGACTGCATGGTCTCCTTCTCGCTGCCAGTGAGGGCGCCCTCCCCAAACCAGCCCCCGGCCACGCCATAGCCGGTGCCAAAACCTCCGCCGGGGAGGAAGGGAGACGGGAAGCAGCCAGTGACCCCGAAGCTGCTTCTGCCCAGCCCTGCTGGGCTCACAGAGAAGCTGCGGGGCCCACGGGGCAGCTTGCAGGAGCTGCTGGAGTACATGGCGGCCACGCGGGGGGAGCCCCCGGCAGCCCCTCCAGGGCTCTTGAGTGACCCCGAGGAGAAGCTGGCCTTGAGGCATTTGGACGCCATGGCCACGGCCACCTGTGCCTGCGCGAGTGGCAGATGTGACACCAGACACCCCGACACAGAAGCAGCCGGAGCAGGATTTATACCTCCGCCCAGTGGGTGTTGCTTGGGCCTTACAAAGTGTTTTCTCCTTATTAAAGTTAATTCCACTTTCTACCACAACCCCTCATTAACCTGTTAGTTAGCTTCCCATGAACGTTTCCTGGCCTCGTAAAACGGGAGCCCCGCTGGACGGGCGGCTGAGGAGAGACTCACCTCCCCCGCCACGTCCCTGGGAAGACGGTGTCTCCTCATTCTTCAAAGGGGCCTGTCATCGGAGCTGGGCCTCAGCCCCTCGTTAGGCTAGTGTGGGAGGTCGCCGCCATCCTGCCCTCTCCAGCTTCGTCCCCTTTGATGGGTCAGTTTGGAGGGAAGAGCAGAGGGGAGGGGACTTTCAGCCAACATGAGCTAAGGGGATGCAGAAGGCCCCCTTGCTGGCCCACAAGACGTGGCCAGGTGGCGCGTTCTCCCAGTTTTCCAGGGACTGTGCTGGTTTAAATGTATTGTAAGAAGCCATCCAGCTTGGGAATAATAGACAAATGGTCGACCCCAGCACTTGGGCTCTTGCTGGACAGATCCTTCCCTGGCTAAGAGGAGCACTTGCACAGCCCACACTGGAGCCATAAGTCCCAGAGAAGTCAAAGCAGGAAGGCCAGGGAAGCCCTCAGCTAGTGAGCCGGGGTACACATGGGTTCCCAGGCAGAGCTCCCCACTTGTACAGTACAGAGGGCACTGAGGAGCGCCCAACCCTCAGTGCTCAGTATCAAATTCAGCAACTTCTTAGACCCGTGTCATCAATAGGCCCAATTCACATTCGAGTAAACTGAGGCTTGGCTTGTGGCAGGAGGCTGCCAAGGTTCGTGACTAGTGAGCAGGAGAGTTGGCAGAATGAGTACCTGGTCAGGCGTGCCGTCGGGTCAGCCCTACACACACACACACCCTGCATCCCAGATGTGGACAGAAAGATGCAGACTCCTGCCGAGGACCCAGTGCTCCTCCTGGCCTGCCAGGTCCCAGCTCAGGCCCGCACCCACTGCCTCTGGGGACCCAGGCCCAGCCAGCCTTCCTCTCTGGAGCTGCTGTACCCTCCCAGTGCTGCACACCAAGGCGGTGACATGGAAAGCCCAGCCCACCTGTCACCTGCCATCCCCCGGCTCTCTTGCACTTGCAACCATTTTCCCCAGAACAGCTTGGGGACTGACCCTGGGCTGTTTGAGACCTCGCGCTGCTCTGCAAGGTTGGGGCTCCCAGAGCCGCGGCCAGGTGTGTGACGAACACAGGTCTGTGTGCGGTAAATTGCATTACGTGAAAGTGACGTGAGAAGAGAAAGGGAGGGGAGAGAAAGTGAGCGAGGCAGGCAGAGAAGACCCTGCTCCTGCTGCTCTTGCAGATACAGGGTTGGGCCTGTGAGCTGGGGGGACAGGTGGCTCCGCGCCAGGGGCCGCAGCTGCCCAGCAAGCAGGTCTGCAGCAGGGAACAACACCCACCTGTCTCAGAGTCACCGCATCGCTGACGAGGAGCCAAGGTGTGACTAAAAACTCTTGATAAGATTTTTTTTTTAGATAATGTGATTTTAAAACAACTTAAGTAGTATTCTCAAAGCTATGAAGTACCCTGTCAACTGTTCCGGTCTAGTCCTACTCTTTCTTAGCATTCTTTAAAGAGAAACAAATAAAACAAAATAGTTGCCTGCTGTCAGTGAGAAGACGCCACTGAGCAGGTTCTCTGGAAACCTTCCCTCCGGGGTCCCCATGCTCAGGGACAGCCTCAGCCACACCCCGCACAGCCCAGAGATGAGGGAGTGGTCGCCACACTGGGACCAGAGCTCACAGGAGCCTGGCTTGTCGGTAGCCACGGTCCAGCTGTTGTCATCACCCCCACTGCCCAGAGCCTGACGACAGTTAGCCCGGGGTTTGCCCTAAGTGGGGTGTAGAGCATGTAGCATCGTTCTGACCCATTCACCCATGAGACACATGATGACTAAGAGGTCACTGCCAAAAAGGACAAAATGTCCACCCACCAGGAAATCGAGTCATTTGGCCACTCTGGGGAGATTTCATGAAGCATAATGCTCCCGAAACTGGACCCAAAGACCCAGGACAGCATCCCAGGGCTGATGCCAGCACTCAATAGGGACTGAGGCCACTTTCAACATACATCGAGGCAAAGGTGCAGGAGGAAGCCCACGCCACGCAGCACCGCACATGTGCGTCCAGGGTCCCAAGCACCCTCTCAACACTGTGGAGCCTGAAAAGCGACGTCACACCCCCTGCGATCTCTCTGTCGGAGCCCTGCAAGCTGGAGCCGACCCTGGACAGGAGGCTGTGTCCTCCATGCCTGCCTGATGCCCCTGGGGCATGAGGTTCTGTACGTGCCCAGCCTGCACCCACTTCCCTGAGCTGAGGGCCAGCGCTGAGGCCCCAGGGCAGGGTGGATCACAAGGACAGGACCTCAGCCTCCTACCACATGCAGAACAGAGCGTGGCCACCCAGTGGGGCTTCCTGCTCCTCAACCCAAGCTCGAGGGCTTCTCGTTTCAAGCCACACCAGCACCCACCACGTCTGGGGCACTGGAATCCCCTGACTGCCCCATTTCACGGCTGGGACTGCAGAGACCAGCAGAGTCACGGGACGTGGGCTGCTCTGCAGAGCGGCAGCCTGGCGTGGGACGTGCCCTTCCTGCTGCACATAGCTTCGCCGAGGCCCTGGGGCCCTTCGGCCTCACTGCTGGCTGAGCCTGCGGCTGAGGGTTCAGCCCAGTGCCCGTGCCATACCTGGGCCAGCCTCTCTGGGCCTCGAGTAAGGGCCCAGAAGCAGAACCAGATGGGTAGGCACTGGCTCGGTCTCCCCATGGCCTGCTGTGAGCCCGGGTCAAGCCACCGCCACCCCTGAGCCAGTGTCCTCCACGAGAAAGAGGAACAGAGAGCCAGCATGGGGACACTTCTCCAGTCAGCAGGGTGCTGGGGACAATCCAGCCCAGTCCACAGGGCAGCCCACAGAACCCAGCACCCCATACCCCACACACAGCCTCTGCACCCCACAGCCCCTACCACGCTTCGCTTTCAGGCCACTTGTTGGGAACACAAATTCCTTGGGCCTGCCTCCACCCCTGCGGTGGCTCCCCTGGAGTTTATCCCTCTGGTTGGTCCTGGGAACTGTCCCCCCCTCTCAGACTGTCCTCACGTCGGGTAGCAGGAATGCAGGAGCTGGGTAAGGGAGGAGTCAAGCTGGGGCTGTGGCCAGCACCCAACCGGACAGGACAGGCCTGTGGGTCCCCACTACTGGGTATTTTGGTCATTCTGCCCCCCACTAGCTCTGCAAGCCTGAGAAGCTCCACTCCGTCCCTGCCACCCACGGACCCCCTGATGATGCTCAACGCCAGAACCAGCCGGGGTCAGGTGTGCTTTGCTGACAGAACATACTTTATTGGGTACATGTGCAGGGGAACCCGGTTTTGCACAGAGTCAAAAGCATAGTTAAGGCCAGAAACACAGGGAGAATCATGACAGAAAAGGCAGCTCCGCAGAGACCCCTCTGGGGAAAGTGTAGAGCTGTTCAGCGGACCAGGGCCTCGGGCACCTCCCCGGGCCGGGGCTCACAGCGGGCGAGGCGTCACATGCTCCCGGGAGGAGACAACTTTCCTGTCTCTGATCTCCTCCGTGATGGTGCGGATCTGGGTGCTGACCTGGGGGGCTGTCACGCAGGGCGCAGCTTGGGCACAGGGCCCAGGGGGGATGTAGGGACCCCTCACGGCAGGCTTGCACTCCACGGAGCAGGGGTGAGCGGGAAGCCTGAGGAAAGGAAATCAGGCCAGGTTGTCCTGGGCCCTGAGACCCACGCAGAATAAACTCGGGGGTCACACGAGCTGGGTGGCTTCAGCCAGAGCCAGCCCAGCCCATCTCAGTGCCTGTGAAATCCCGAGAGAGGCAGGGTGGGTGCAGCCCAGAGAGAGGCTAGAAACCCGGAGCAACACACCCGGCCCTGGGTGCTTGTGAGTCAGGAAAGCCCAGGACCAGGAAGAATCTCCAGAGCTTGGCTCCAACCCCTTCATTTTGGGGGCAAGCACACGCGAGTCCAGCCTGTACCCCAGGCCTCCAGCACCCCTGGGCCACTCACTTGCTGTCCTCACTGTCCAGCAGGCAGCGGTAGGTGGCGATCTCCTGCTCCAGCCGGGCCTTGGTGTCCAGCAGCACCTGGTACTCCTGGTTCTGCCGCTCCAGATCACAACGGATCTCTGCCAATTGTGCCTCTACATTGCCAATCAGGCCCTGCATCTGGGCCAGCTGGGCGCCGTAGCGGGCCTCGGTCTCCGCCAGGGTGGACTCCAGGGAGTTCCTCTGTGTGGGAGAGGGGAGGAGCTGGACCAGACAGAACCCCACCCAGATGCCCACAGCCCAAGAATCAGCACACAACTTGCTATCTGGCCCCGTGGCGGCCCCTACGCCGGGGCTGGACAGTCACGGAGGCCCCCAGGAGCTATGGCCGCCACCAGCAGAGGCACCCACCATGCTGTGCTGGGCCTGCAGCTCGATCTCCAGGGCGTTGACCGTGCGTCTCAGCTCGATGATCTCCGCCTGGCAGCTCTGCAGCTGCTCCGAGCTCGACACCACCTGCTGGTTCAGCTCCTCGGTCTGTGGCACAGGACGGCCCAGGGCACAGTCAGGCCGAGCACCACCCCGCGTGGGGAGCCCACCCCAAAAGCTGGGGCCACACCTGGGTGTTGAACCAGGTCTCCACATCTCGGCGGTTATTTTCCACCAGCGCCTCGTACTGGCATCTCATGTCATCCAGGATCTTGTTGAGGTCCACCGGCGGGGCCGCGTCCACCTCCACATTCAGTCGGTCCCCAAGTTGACCACGGAGAGTGTTGACCTCCTTCGGGGGTTGGGAGCCAGGGAATAAGATGGTGAAAAAGAAGGTGTGGCGCTCAGGCCCCTGAGTTCTAACCCGCCTCCTTCCAGTGCTGTGCCGCGAGCCGGGGTGACTGACCGTTCTGCCCAGGTCGGGTGGCGATGGTCTCACCTCCTCGTGGTTCCTCTTGAGGCAGAGCAGCTCCTCCTTCAGCGACTCCACCTGGGCCTCCAGGTCGGACCTGCACAGGGTCAGCTCGTCCAGGATCCTGCGCAGCCCGTTGATGTCGGCCTCCACCAGCTGGCGCAGGGACAGCTCCGTCTCATACCTGAACACACATAGCCCTGCCAGTCTGCATGTAGGGCAGCCATGCCAGCTGTGAGGTTGCTTTGGGTGAGAAGTGTGTGGCCTTGCCCGCCCTGGGAGGTGCCCAGAGCCTGCGCCGCACACAGTTCCACCTGCCCTGTCCCCCAAGATCTTACTCACTTGGTCCGGAAGTCATCTGCAGCCAGCTTGGCGTTGTCGATCTGTAGGACCAGCCTGGCATTCTCAGACTTTGTCAGCAGGATCTGGGGACAGGAGGTTCCCATGAGCGAGCACAGCCCAGCCACGCAAGGACAGAGGGGGCAGCCCTGCTCTCAGCCCTGCACCCCGAAGTTCCCTGCCCTGACATTGGGCCCCTGGATAGAGGGGCATCAACCCCAAGAGGGCCACCATGAGGATGCCAGCAGTCATCAGTGCTAGCATCTGAAGCTTAGGGGGGCACATAACAGCTCAGCTTTCTGCACCCAGCACTCGGGCTCTGTGATCTTGGGCCACTTGCTGGAGCTCTCGAATCTCCAGCCTCCCTCTCGGATGCGTGAGCGGGGACTACGCAGCTCTCCCGGGGAAGCTGGGCAGGAAAGCACTGGCTCCGTGCTGGCCCTAGTGAGGCTGGTACACGGCTCCGTGCAGCACAGACAAGCATGGCCGGCCACGGGGTCCCTAACCTTAAGCACGCACCTTCTGCTGCAGCTCCTCCAGGGTCTTGAAGAAGGACTGGTAGTCAGGGCAGATGTACGGGACCTGGCACTCATACCACTCTCGGATGCGCCGCTCCAGCTCGCAGTTCTCGCGCTCCAGCTCCCGCACCTTCTCCAGGTAGCTGGCCAGCCGGTCGTTGAGGAGCTGCATGGTCTCCTTCTCGCTGCCAGTGAAGGAGCCCTCGCAGAACCACGCCCCGCTCCCAGCAAAGCCAGAGGAGAGGCTGGACAGGCAGGAGCCGGGCAAGAAGCTCCCAGGGCCAGAGAGGCCCATCCTGAAGGAGGGGACGGACCCCACAGCACCAGCCAGACCCGAGGCCCTGCAGGATCCCCCAGAGCGAAAGGAGGACCCCCGGGAGAAGCCGCCTGCCGGGCCGCAGAAGCCCCTGCCGGAGCCGGTGGAGAAGGTCGAGGTGCAGAACTGAGCGTCCATAGTGCTGCGGAAGGGACGCCGGCAGGTACGCGAGGATCCGGGCTCTGAGCTCCACGGCCTCTCGGACACTTATATACTCTCTCTGTGGGGTGGTGGCTGTCTCACATCGCTCACTCTTGGGAAAGCTGTTTCCTGTTCGGAAAGCTAATTTGACTAGAATGTAACTTTTGCTATCCATCCAGAACTCCTCACCTTGTAAAAAGAAAAAAAAAAAGTTGAATTTGGTTTGCAAAGTCAGGACTCTCTGCCTTTGTCATTTCCTCGCAGAAACAAATTTTATTGCTTCTTCAAAGAGTCTTTGCCCCAACTCCCATGACAGGGAGTGGCCTCACAGCGCCGCCATCTTGCCCCGCCCTGCCCTCCTGTGGTGTCTGACTGCCCTTCTTTCCTCCCTGTGCATCTTTGCTGGGGCGCTGCAGAGGTGGAAAGACAGTGAAGGGACCCGACTCCATGGTGGACCTGCTGCGCCCCACTCGTGGCCCCTTCCTTTGTATTCACTGCCATCCCATGTGGGCTGACCACGCTGCCTTGGTCAGGAAACTGAGGCCCAAATGCCGGCCCCCAGGTCGCTCCTGCTGCTCAGGGGTGAGGCAGCGCTTTGGCAACACCGTGGCTGTCAGCGCCAAACTCTGTCTGCTCAGATGCTTCCCGCTCCAATGGGTGCCTGGAACCCCAGCGACAGGCCCGAGGCACAAGTCCTGGTTCTGCCCATAGTTATCCCTTGGCACTGAGCACATCACCTCTTTTCTGTGTCCCCGCATGAGAACAGCAGAGATTGGCTCCCTGTCCTGCCCGCATCACCCAGACACAAGGGAAATCGGACAGGACTTTGGAGGAATAAAAAGAGACTAGGGCGTTTCAGCAGCCATCGGTACAGCGGAGGCGCTGGCCAGCTCGGAGCAGCCTCAGCTCTTAGATGTGGGGCAGAGATGGTCACAAGTGGTGCCCAGGCTTGCTGCGCACAGGGCACGGCATGGTGGCGGTGGCAGGAGGGCACCGCCAGCCAGCCCTCCCTACATCCCTGAAACTAAGCCTGCCGCGGAGCCGCCTGCTGCTACCGAGCCTGGCACGTGGACTTTGCAGGGCTGGGGGACCATGGCCTTTGGCTTCCTGAACCCCAGACCTACAATCCCCACTCAGATCATAGAGACGGTCAACAGCAGCGTGTGTGCACAGGAGGACAGAAAACGAACGAGCCAGGCCCTGCCAGACAGTTGTGCAAGAGAAAGAGGGGGCGGCCTGGATGAGGGGAGGAGGTCAGGCCGGCCTTCCGCCTCGACAAGTGGCTTTCCCCTCGCTCAGAGCCGGCGCTGTCCTCTCAGACTCGGGGGCGGGGCTGGCGTTATGGAAGCGTTTATGTGCTTTGGAGGCTGTAATTTGCCAGCCTTTAAAACACTTTATGAGCTTGTCTGACAGATTCTCAGGGAGCACTGGCCATGCTGACCACGCCTGGCTAGGCATGGCGAGCACCTCAATGGCCAGCGATGGTTTCCTGGGTCTGCTGTGCGGCCCTCCTGGCCCCCCACTTCCTCAGAGCTGCACGTCTCCTGCCTTCCTGGCTTCTCCCCCAGCACGGCCGACCGGCCCAGGAATTTGCTGGTGCCGCCCGTGAGCTCTAAGACACAGGGCCCGAACCGTAAGCTCCGCAAGCTGACGCCAGTGGCCACTTCTTGCTCCGGGGACAACAACCAGCCCTGTCTAGAGACTGTGGCCTTGCGCACCGCAGAGCCCTGAGCTCCTGTAAAGAACGGCCCAGAGTCGTCTGAGGGAAATGGATGCACCATGAGACCATGACGCTGAGAGAAACAAGTCAGACACACAAGGACCCCCGCCCATGAGATCCGCAACGTACAAAGAGCAAAAGAGGATAGATGACAGGACAGAGAGAGAGCTTTTGCAAATGGGGAGGGGCCGAGATAGGAGAGAGGGAACAGGACCCAAAGCTGAAGCGTGCTGCAGACGTACGCTAACCCCTCGTGCCGAGGGTAATTGCTGCTCCACAAACACACACTAGTAAAAATCAAAATGCAAAATAAAGTAGTGTTATACTGAGCCAGAAAAGAAGAAAGAAATCGCCGGTGAGGCAGGGTGGTGACATGCCCCCACGTGAGCAGCTCCAGACCGGCAGAGGGTCAGGGCTGAGCTCCCCTGCGCCCCTCCGTCCCGGCCGCGGTTTCGGTTCCCTCGGAGCCGCCCCAGCCCGGTCCCGTCGAAGGCTGCATGGTCGGGACTGAGGGGCTCAGCTCCTCTGCCCCCCGCCCAGCAGCCGGGATGGCCCACTGGGGACAACGGGCTGCAAGGACAGGGCCAGACCCGCGTCCCACAGACCAGACTTCCGGCAAAGGCTTGACTTCCGCGGAGTCTTTTATCACAAGCTCAATGGCCTTTTGTTTGTATTTTTGTTATTTTTGCTACAGAACTATTCAGAATTCACATTTCTCTTTACATAATTTTTGTGAAATTAAATGTTTGAAATTGTCTTTTCACCAGAGTTCTCAAATCCACTGGCGTGATGATATTCATAATATTTCCTTTGCATTTTAAACATCTCAGGGCTCGTGTCTGCTTCTCTTCCCCACAGGTAGGAGATTATAAGTTTTGCTCCCTTTCCAGATGACTTCTTTTGGTCTTGTGATCTTTCTCTATTGCTTGTTGGGTTTCAATTTCATTGATTGCATGAGAGAAAAGACTCAAAGGTCTGTCGCTGTCACCTCCCAAGACGGCACTACCCCCACCCTCCCAGCAGCCCAGTCCTGCAGAAGACCCAGTGACCACAGTCTGCAAACCAGAGTGCCCATTTATAGGGTATTGTTGCTGTTTCTTTGTTTGTGGTACCAAAAATGGACCTCATGACCTTGTGCTTGGAAGGCAGGTGTGGTGGCCACTAAGCTAAATCGCCACCCCTATTCCTGGGTGTTTGTTTTGTTTAGTTTCCTTATTTGGGATTAAACTCACAGCCTTTTTTTTTTTTTTTTTTTTTTTTTTTTTTGAGACAGGTTCTCGCTTTGTAGTTCAGGCTGGCCCTGAGCTCAGCCTCCAACTCACATCCCAGCAATCCTCCTGCCTCTGCCTCCCGAGTGCTGGGATGACAGGCGTGAGCCACCACGCCCGGCACTGTGGTATGTGGTACTGGTTGCTGCTGGGTGTGAGTCTCCACGCCCAGTATTGTATGTGGTTACTGGGATCGAACCCGGGCCCTTGCACTTGCAAGACAGGAGCCGGAACCACCGAGCTAACTCCCCGGCCCTAAACTCACAGCCTTGCACTTGCGAGGTGGGCTGCAGCGCCACTGAGCTACATCCCGGCTCTTAACTTTTATCTCACAAGAGGATGCTGCTGAGACCCTGCTCTCGGCCCTCAATCAAGAGTGCCCAGTCTGCGGTCCAGGGCCCTGGACGCCTCCCCCACCCGCCTCGGCTCACAGTGCCCGTCCTCTCTGGGCCTGGAGCCCCATCTGATCGAGGGAGGCCCCAGATGTTGAGTGGCCCTTCCCTCTCAGACTGTGGGATCCGGTGCCAGCAGCTGCCCGCGTGACTCACCCCCCCAGCACCTGTGTCACGTGCCCCCTCAGCCTCCTCCCTGCACTGCAGGCCAGCAGGATGCAGGCTCCCCTCCCCTGGCTCAGCCTCGCCCTCCGTGGGCAGAGTGACAGCGGGACCCCTTCCTGGCTACCCCTACAAAGGAACATGGAAGGTGTTTTGGGCACAAGCAGACATCCCAGCACATCCCGGAGGAGGGCAGCTTGGGCCCCTGAGCTGGAGCCTTCACTCTGCAGAAAAGCAATTTACAGTCCAGGGGCTGGCAGACAGGCGGGGCTGGACAGCCAGCCGCCCGAGAGTGGCGCTCAGGTGCGGTCATGGGACCGCGACAGCTAGTCAGTGCTGGACAGACTAGAATTTGTTTCACGGATTCAAAGGATCAAAACTGCCGAAAGCCCAGCCTGAGCCGTCGCAGAGTGCTGAATCTAGAGCACCAGCAACCCGCCTGGTCCATGGGTGGCATAGAGCAAGACACCTGCTCAGACAGGGGTGAGGACTGTGCCCAGAGGGTGCTGGTCTCCTTGGCCAGGATTGCCTCAGCTCCTGAAAGCTCAGGTGTCAGCCCCAGAGCCCTGAGGGGGCCCTGTGCCCACTGAGATCCCACCCTTGGGGAGGGAGGGGGCACACGCTGCTACACAGACAGGACCTTCGCTTGGCCTGTTCTCTGGGCTTGTCGGAAGGTGCTGGCACCAACCCAAAGGACCCCTGTGGGCACCACTGGCAGCTGCTCATTCTAGCCAGCCAACTTAGGCTCCCTCTGGTTTCTGATACAACCACACACAGTCCCACCACAAGTCCCACCTGAGAAACGCTGGTCCATATGCTGTGCTACTCTCCCCACCCAGACCCACCCAGGACGCCGAGGCACCCAAAACTGACACTTGCTTCCCACACACAAGTGCTCTGCCTCTAACAAAAACTCTGTCCAAGCTCTAAAGCCCCGGGATCCCCTGCCCACCCCCTTGCAATGTATCCCTGTCAGCTGGTTATAATGTATCCATGTCACTTGGTTACAAAGTATCTCTATTATCCCATTACAGTGTTTCTATGTCAAGTAACCACAGCCACTAGGTGGACTCCTGCACCTACCTGCACTGGCCGATTTGCAGGGCTAGAGGAAGCCGTGAAAACAAGAAGACTCTGGGTCAGACATCTGCAGCTGCCCAAAGCTGCCCTTCCCATGTTCCCAGACAGCTGCTCCGCAAGGTCTGAGTCTGATGGAGGGCTCAGGGCTGCTCCCGGACCTGTTCAAAGTAACATTGCCAGATGCTGCAAATAAAAAACACATGCAGTTCCTGGGACATATTTGTACTGAAATGTCACTGGTTGTCTACCTGCAACGCACTGGACATCCCCTGTCTTGCTGTTTCCCCCTCCTGCTATGGCCTGTCCCCATGCTGGCTGCACTGGACACAGATACAACTGCTTCCCCTGACATACTGCCCTTTGCTTCCACCCTGCTCTCAAAGCTTCCATGCTGCCTTTCCAGGCCTAGGGAGCAGTGCTTGGGGCCAGGTCACCTGCTTCTGGTCCCAGCCGTCACAAGGACGTCCCACGCTGCTCCAGCTGCTTCCAGCAGCTAGTAGGACCTCCCGGGCAGGACTTGGCAAGTGTCTGTCTGCTCACTTCCAGCAGCCCAAACCTCTGCCTCCCCCCTCCAGCGTCACCAGGCCTCCCGGGCCCAGGATAGTCCTGAACACACACTAGGAAATGAGGTCCCTGCGCAGGGCTCCAGGGAACAGCTGACGAGGTGTGGCTGCGGGTCCTCACGAGACACGCGAGCTCATCGAGGCCTGTGGGCTCTGAGCTCCGGCACACTGGCCCTGTGTGGTCTTAAGCACAGCCTCAGCTTGAAATGCCCACTTCCTCCAGCCCACCACTGGTCTGGAAGTCACACCGCCCCTCCCTTGGAGGGAGGCTTTGGCCATTGCCCAGGACTTGAGTCGTCTCCAAATAGCTGCTGCCGCCATAGATGCCCAGAAAACCTCGTGACCCACGGGAAGCCATACCTCCGCTGCCCTCCATGTGGCACCGCTCCTGCCCGGCTGCCCGGGGGGCGGCAGCTTCCGTCTGTGAGTGTCCAGGCTCCCTCAGCCCACATCTTCAGCCCAGAGAATCGCAGCACCTTCTTCCTCTGCCGGGCACTCGGAGCCTGTGATTTTCAGGAGATGCACTCAGGCCCCTGGGGACTGGCACCTCAGTGGCCCCTGAAGTAAGCGTCACTTACCTGACCCATAAAGTGAACTCCCCAGACACTGACCCGATGGGGCTCTGCGGTCTGCACGGCGGGGCCCAGGGTGCGGCGGGCCTGACTTCCTTCCCACAGCAGCGCGTCCACGCCAGGCCACGTGCCAGGCGTTTGCTTTCAAGTAGCTTTGGGTGCCTGGATGAAAGATGCCACAGGGTGTCATTATGCGAGCCTGTAAAGTCGGTCAGAGGGGGCCCAGACCTTTGCCGGCTCCCCAACGCCCACCTGTCTCTTCCCACACTGGGAGGGCTGCTTTCCCAGGGACCCCACATGCTCAGCACATGGCAGCCCCCAGGAACCACCAAAACGACACAGGTCCCAGGCGAGGAGAAAGGGAGAGGTCCACAGGGACACGAGTGCTGGAACCCACCCCTTACACTCCATCTACACAGGTCTGCTGCCCCTGCTTCCCAGAGCAGGGCACGAGCTTCCCCTGCCAGGAAGGACCAAGCACCACGCCTCCTGCTCTGGGTCTGTGTGGATCCTCAAGGCAGTCACCCAAAGCAAAGGCTCAACAGGGCCCCATGGGGCCCCAGGCTGCAGACAGACAGGGCCTCCTGTTGGCCCTGGGCCCAGGAGGGCTCAGTCAAGGCCCTGCCCCTCTATCCTGGTCCCCGCAGGTGGCCAGACACTGACCAGCTTTCTGGCACAAGTCTGCCCCCTGCAGGGCCCGGGCGGGACGAGCAGTTCCGTGGGGTGGCTGCCCGGCACGGGGGCGGGGCCCTGAGGACAGGGCGGCTGCGTTGCTCACAGTGGTGGTGAGGAGCAGCCAGGAGGCTGCAAGCCGCAGCCAGCGGGGGCAGCTCTTCCATCCCCATCCTGACCCAGCGCTGGGTCCCTGGGCACCACAGGATGCCCCTGGTTGATTCCTTGGTGCCCTGAGCACCGGGGTATGGGGCTGAGCACCTTGGAAGCGGCCATCTCAGCTCCCACACGAGATGGGCCACTCAGCTGATTGAGACCTCTAGCTTTAGGGTGTGGAAAGGGCTCATGGTGCCACTGTGGCCTGTGGCGAAGGTGAAACCCAGCCGTAGCAGGGGCCTGTGGAGCACTCAGTACTAGTGTGAGGTCCCCCGCCCCCCTGCCCTGTGTCCTCTGCCTGGCACCCTGGCATCCACCACGCTGACTCACAGATGACTCAGGTGTGATGGCAAGGGGCCACCTGCTCAGCACCACAGCACAAGGAAGCTGTGACAGGGAGCAGGGTGCCCAGGCACTAGGACAACCCGGGGAAGGGGGTCTCAGTCTGGCAGGTCTGTCCTCCAGGGCCACCCATGGGGTGACTAAGGGGAAACAAAGCCCTCGCCTCCCGGGACAGAGTGAGGTGCCACTGCTCTCCTGAGGAGACCTCAGTGGGACCGGCTTCGTCGTGTCCCCCACCCTGGGGTTGAGAAGGGTCTGAGGCCAGAGTGCCCACCAGACCAAGGGACAAGCTCGTGTCACCCCCCCACAGACAGCTTCCCTCACACCCCAGGAGCACCCGATCCAGCCCAGGCAGTGGCAGGGACCCCACATGCTCTGCACCTAGCAGCCACCATGGCGTGTGAGAAGCTCAGGTGGGCCTGGCTGGGTCAGGGCGGAGCTTCTCCCGTGTGTGCTTGCTTGGCCCTTTTGATACCCCGGGCATGAGGGTGTGGGGATCACTAAGCGGTCCTGCTTGCAGAGACTCTGCCCAGAGGTCCAGAGCAGGTACAAGCCAGGCCTGGGGGCAGCAGACGCTGCTCACTAGGGCTGCTGGAGCAACCAGAGACCACCTGCCCTGTGACAGCCCGAGGCCCCGAGCAGCAGCCCCGGCCCCGGCCCTCTCATCCTTTGGCAAGTGCAGGCTGAGCCCGGGCTCCAGAGGGCTGTTTGGCTCTCTGGAAGAAGTCACCCCCACCCCTGGGATGTGCTGCCCGTGCTGGGGTGCACACGTGCCCTGCACCAGCAGGAGGGTCATCTGCCTGGTCTGAAGCCTCAGTAAAACCCTGGAAACAAAGGCGGGGTGTAGAGGAGGAGAAAGGTCATGCGACACTGAGGTCATTCGCAGGACAAGGACCCCGACTGCAGCCTTGTGCTGTTCAGGGTGCAGGAGGTTAGGGTTCACTGGGGAGGTTGGAGCAGGGCTGGCCGGAGGCAGGAAGGCCTGGATCCCCACCTCCCGGCCCATAGGAGTCTGGGCCTTTGTGGGTCCAGCAGGGGCTGCTACTGGGGGTATTTGAGTGGTCGTCCAGCGGGAGTGTGGTGTGCGGGAAGGGTGCCGTCACCAAATAGGAGGCTGGGCAGGGGCTGTGGTGTCACTTGGGAGAGTCCGGCCTTGGGGGACACTGGTGCTCCTGGGCACCATCACGAGAAGACTGTGAAGAGCAGGGGTACAGAAAGGCCAGGACACTGCCCCCTCTGGCCTGGATGTGCAGTTGTCCAGCGTGGGGACTGGTCCTGCTTGCAGTCAGGAAGCCGACCAGGGCTTCACTGGGACCCAAGCTTGGGAGCCGTCAGAGCGTACGGGTCCCTGGACCCAGGGACACATCCATGACCCCTGGAGGAGGGTGAGGAGCAAGAAGAGGGCATGGGCTGTGTAGGGCGGGTCCCAGGCCGCATCCAGGCCGGGACTGGGGCTCAGAGAAGGAGTTCGGGTCTGGACCCCAGAGGGCAGGAGCCTCGGGACCTGGGGGTGGGGCTGGAGGACAGAAACGTGGAGGCCTGGCCACAGGAACCCACCAGCCTGCACAGGGGTCAGGAGGAACAGGTCAGCTGGGGCGGTGTCCCCTCCCACTGGGTGGGGCCTCACAGCCTGCCCAGCACCCCCTGTGCTGTCCTCACATTTCCTGCCCCAATCCTCTTACACCCCACTGTTCTCCCCAATGCCGAGCACCCCACAGGCCTGTGGGAGCCTCGGCTTTGTCCCTGGTGAGTTCCACTTGTCCACACCAAGTGGGGACCATTATCTGAGAGTGTCCATGCCGTCTCTGGGTCCTCCTCCTGTGCCCTCCCCATCGGTGCCCACAGAGCTGCTCAGCCAATTGTTCCCCTCACCCACACCCCACACCAGCTCACCCTCAGAAACCAAGCCAGAGTCTGAATACGCTTGCAAGCAGGTGGGAGGCTTTATTGGATTGTCTCTTCCTACAGAAGAGAAGCTGAGGATTCTACAGGTGTGCAGCATGGGGTGGGGAAGGAGCGGGGGAGGGGGAGTCTCCTCAAGGGGGGCCAGGTGCAGGAGAACCAGACCTCTGCCGCACCCCTCTGTCCTTTGGGGAACTTCCAGCTGCTCCCAAGGCAGAGGGGCAACTGGCAGGCAGTTAAAACCTGCGGACATCAGACACACGCCGAGGGGAGGTGGAGGCCGAGGCAGAGACCGAGGTGGAGCCGGAGGTCGTGACGTTAGAGGAGGAGGAGGTGCTGTAGCTTACACTTCCTGGGGGACAGGGGAGGAGGGTTCTCAGGTGGGAGAAGACCGCCTCCCTCCGGAGGTATGTGGGTGGGAACCCTTCCTGTCCCCAGGGCTGACTTCCTCCGAGACCCCTGGAGGCTCTCAGAGGCAGAGCCATCAATTTTGAAAGGAAAGCAGGGGAATAGGTGGCACACCTACCCGGCTCCCTCCTGCCCTCCCCTGCTACAGCCCGGCCCTCCCCTGGGAGCCCAGAGGCCTCCAGGCCGCTCCTACCTGTGGGAGAGGCCGAGACAGTCAACCTGGAAGGACAGGAAGTCATCCATGAGCAGAAGAGAACAATGGGCCCATCTCTTGGGCCCCTGTCTGGACCCGCCTGTCCTCCTGCCTGTCTGGCTGTCCCTCTGTCCTGTGAGCCTTCTCGAGAAGCCGCTAGTGGCCTCCGATTCAGGCCATCTGCGGAAGCCCCTCACCCCCGTCCTCCCCGAGCCCATAAGGACGGCTGGGCCTCCACCCATGTGGGAAGTGCAGCTACACGGCTTCGCCTTTGCTTGGCTGAGCCACATCCAGGCCAGATGTGGGCAGACAGCGGCCCGCCTGGAAAAGGCCCTGGGTCTGAGGGAGGTGAAGAGCAGCCCGGGACCGACCTGGCGTCCTGGCCCTCCAGCAGGCTGCGGTAGGTGGCGATCTCCTGCTCCAGCCTGGACTTGATGTCCAGCAGCATCCTGTACTCCTGGTTCTGGCACTCCATCTCACTGCGCAGGTCGCTCAGCTGGGCCTCAATGCCGCCAATGAGCGCCTGGATCTGCTGCAGCTGCGTGGCGTAGCGACACTCCGTCTCCGCCAAGGTGCTCTCCAGCCCGGCTTTCTGAGGGGACAGAGACACAGACAGATAGTCAGGCTGGATGGAAGTGCAGAGGGCGCGGCTAGGGAGTCTGGTGGAGGCAGGGCCCACCATGCTGAGCTGGGACTGCAGCTCGATCTCCAGCCCCTGCAGCGTGCGCCTCAGCTCCGTGATCTCCGTCTTGCTGGTCTGGATCATCTCCGTGTTGGAGGCCACCTCCTTGTTCAGCTCTGTGCTCTGGAAGCCAAGCGAGAGAAGGTGACGTCGGTCCCAGCTGGAAGCCCCGACCCAGAGGCTGCTCTACCCGCACCGCCTCCGCCCGTGGGCCAGGAGGCCCAGTACCTTGCTCTGGAACCAGGCCTCGGCGTCCCTGCGGTTCTTCTCGGCAATGGCCTCGTACTGCTCCCTCATCTCGGCCAGCACGCGGGTCAGGTCGATGCCTGGGGTGGCATCCATCTCCACGGTGACCTGGCCCATCACCTGCTTGCCAAACTCCTTCATCTCCTGCGGGGGGGGAGGGGAAGCTGTGAAGCGCCCACCTCTCTGTAACTCCAAGGGTCCCTTCTCCCCCACGGTGACCCGCCAGCCCGCCCACCTCCTCGTGGTTCTTCTTCAGGAAGGCCAGCTCCTCATTCAGGCTCTCGATCTGCATCTCCAGGTCAGTCTTGGCCAGGGTCAGCTCGTCCAGCACCCGGCGCAGCCCGTTGATGTCGGCCTCCACACTCTGGCGCAGGGTCAGCTCATTCTCATACCTGAAATATTAAAACCACGTTGAAAAGAAGCAAGAGGCACCTGACCCTGCAGCCCCCTCCCAGGCCCGCTCTGCTTCATCTGCAGGACCCGCCCCAACACGCAGCCGGACACCACACAGCACTCGACACCACCCGGCGCGAATCTCAGAGGAGACACAGCGGGAGCGAGCAGGGGCGTGAGCGCACTTGAGCCTGAAGTCGTCCGCAGCCAGCCTGGCGTTGTCGATCTCCAGGACAACCCGGTTGTTTTCAGTGGTGGCTGCCAGGATCTGCAAAATGCAGAGAGGGTGACCTGTGGAGCACCCCTTTGTGGGAAGCAGGACGGGGCAGCGCTGCACCCCATGGTCTGTGAGCAGGGACAGGCACTGTCTCTGGACAAAGAAAGCCCACGCCGTGTCGCTGGCGCTTGGGCCAGGGTAGGGGGCCCGGAGTCCCCGAGTGAGGAGAGGCTTCGCCCCAGGCACCAGGCCCTGCCCCGCCTAAGCCTCTGTTTCTTCTCTGCTTAGTCTTCACCAATAAAGAAGAATTTCAGTGGCTCCCTCCAAAATAAACAGTCACCCCTCGCCGTGCGTGAACACGTCTCCCAGCCTTTTCACTTGAGTCACTCCCAGTGACTTTTAAACCTGCCAGGTCTCCAACAAGCCCTGGGGGTTAGGGCTACAGAGATGGAGTCACTCATCACGCAGAAGCCATAAAAACTACTGACCTGAGAAATAACCCCATGAACGGGAATAACGGAGAGAGCGACCTGGAAAGCTGAAGCCTAGGAAGGCCCCTCGGGCAGATTCTGGGCGTGGACTCAGGAATCTGCCCTTCGAGCGGGGCACAGTGTCCAGCCTGTCTGGCCCACTGATGGCCCCTCTGAGTCAGAGTGCTCACCTTGGCCCGGAGCTCATCGATGGTGATGTAGTAGCGGCTGTAGTCCCGCTCCGGGCTGGCCGGGCTCTGCTTCTGGTACCAGTCCCGGATCTTCACCTCCAGGTCGGCGTTGGCCGCCTCCAGGGCCCGCACCTTGTCCAGGTAGGAGGCCAGGCGGTCGTTGAGGTTCTGCATGGTGATCTTCTCGTTGCCAGAGAGGAGGCCGCCATCGCCACCTCCAAAATCACCAAAACCACCACCGTAGCTTCCACCAAAGCCACCACCGTAGCTTCCACCAAAGCCACCACCGAAGCCACAGCTCACGCCTCCCCCATAGCCTCCAGCGGATCCTCCGGAGATGAACCGGCTGGAGCAGGTGGAAAAGCCGCGGCCTCCTCCCAGCTGGCAGGAGCCGGCCCCGAAGCTCCCTCCGTAGCTGGTGGAAGAGCTCTGCAGGCGACAGCT
The DNA here is from genome assembly GCA_004026965.1 of Petromus typicus. NCBI lineage: Eukaryota > Metazoa > Chordata > Mammalia > Rodentia > Petromuridae > Petromus > Petromus typicus. Next base: position 37,042 of record PVIR01004245.1, on the reverse strand, counting down.
CATGGTGGATGCAACACAGGGCAGGAGAGACAGGAGCGAGCTGGGCTTGGCTAGGCCGAGGACAGTGGCCCTTCCCCATCCTGGACACCTTTTATGCACCCTGCTCGGGGTGGGACATCTCTCCTCCCCCTCCACCTACTGGCTGCACGCCAGGAACACTTTGTTTCCATAAGCCCAGTCACCTCTGACCTCCAGGTAGGTTGTGAGTTTGGGTGGCTTTTTTTAATCCTTAACAAAAGCGATGATTCAGTGGGAACGTTGCTGTGCCGAGCGAGACTGCCCTCCTGACAGCTGCAGCCTCACCTCGGAAGGAGCTCTCTCCGCACACACCTGCCCGCCGGGGACGGGCGGTGAGGTCTGCAGGAGCAGTGGCTGCGAAGTGTCCCTGTGTCTGGGAGGCCCCTCAGCCCCCGGAACCCCTGTTCCCAGTTGTCAGTTTCAGCTGTAGTGTCCTCGGCGCTCCTCACTCAGACTATAGCACACTCATGACAAATGCCAATCTTATAGAATCAGCTGCCATTAAGCTGAGAAAGAACGGCCCTGAGACGATCAGAAAAACTGACAATGATAGGGGGCCCTTGGAACTGTTGGGGAAACTGAGGCACGGGAAGAGGAAGTGAGCCTGCTCACATTCTCAGAGTACCCTATGGGGCCCTGGGCTGCAGAATCTCACCCACGGTCTCTCATCTTTGTGGCAGCCCAGGACCTGAATCCTCCATCACCCACATGACCGGAAGTCTCAGAGCCCACCTGCGCATCTGGTCCTCCCAGACTCGAAGGTGCCTTTTTAGTGTTTTTCATGCAGTGAAATGTACAAGTCACCAGGACCCCGCCTGACGTGTGTCTGCCTATGCCACCAGCGCTTCCCAGTGAGCTGAGCCCCTTGCCCAGCACCCATGGCCCACGCCTCCACATAACCACTCTTCCAACTTGTCCCCGGGAACCCACCACAGCTTCACAGCCGCGGGACCCCTGAAGGTACTGGAGATAGCTACGTTGTCACACGGGAGACGCTGCAGGCACGGAGAGGGCCGAGGCCCTCCACAGGGCAGGCGCACACTGAGGGTTTCCAGCCTAGACGTCAGAAGTGCTTGGTCTGGCCGTGGTTGTGATGTTCTGTGGTGCTCACGGCTGTAGAGATGTGCAGCCCCGGGGAAGTAGGTCTGTGAGTCTCCTGCTAAGAGGCCATGTCGGAGGACACGGCCAAGACCTGGGCCTTGTCTCCACTGGGGACCAGGGTGTGGCCGGACGCTCAGTCATAGTGACACTGCCATAGAAGGCCTCCATTTACAGGCTGGACAGAAGAGAAGCTTCCAGGCCGAGCTAGGAGCGCCGAGGGCCTGGCTCCCAGGCTCCACACAGCCTAGGGCCAGCTGCTGTGGATGCCGCTCAAGAGAAAGGTTCGGGCCCAGGGTCTGCATGGCACCAGTCCGGGCAGAAGTGGGGGTGCAGATGCGTGAGGCCGCCCGGAACTCCGTGCTGATTCAGCAAGGCCCAAGCCAGATCTGCGTCAGCACTTTGGAGCCCTTTGTGCTGTGGTTAGGGAGGCAGACTGTGCCCACCCAGTAGGTGGGTGCCAGCATGGGCGAGAGCCAGGACGAGCACGGTGCCCGAGTGCACCATGGCCGGGCCTTGGCTGGCCCGCCCTGCCCAGCCTGCTGCCACAGCATATGGCTCCCACCCTCCCTCCCGAGGACAGGTGTGATTCAGCCCACAGCAGCAGCTCCGGAGGATCAGAGTGACAAAGAGGGGATGAGCGGAACCTGCCAGGCCAGGAGTGACAGTGCCGGGCTCCCCTCCGGCAGGAACGGCACGGCCCACCCCGCAAAGCCTGGCAGGACAAACACGGTGGCTGTGACCGTGACCGCTCCTCCGGTCAGGCCTGTCTCGCCCTCCAGCGCAGCCGCTCCTTCCTCGGCCTCTGTGAACCCTGGGGCCCGAGGAAGCTGGGCAGACGCCCTGGGGACCACGTGCCTGCTCCCCAGCTGCCATAAGCTTTCCCCTCTGCTTTTTTGGAAAAACAAGGCTAAATTGAATCCCCGCCCCGGTGACCCGGCAGGAGAGGGGGCCTGTGTTTGCAGTCTTGTTGGTCTCGCAGGAAGTTTTCAGTCAAACAAGAAATATCAGCAAGAGTCGAGAAGTGGGAGCAGACGGGGTGAACAAGCTTTTGCACAGCAGAAAGGAGCAGTTAGCAGAGTGAAACAGCCTTCAGAGCAAGGAGGAATTTTGCCAGCAACTCCTCAGAGGACTAATTTCTAGAATGTACAAAAAGCTCTAAAACATTAAGCGTCATAAAACAAAAGGTCCGCGTTGTAAAACGAAAGGTCCAGTCAAGAACAGGCAAGAGAAATGAATAGACGCTTCACAGAGGAAGAAACTCTCGTGGTCAACAAATATATGAAGAACGTTCAACATCTCTGCCCATCAGAGAAATGCGAATTAAAATGATCCCGAGGTTCCGTCTCACTCCGGAGAGAAGGGCCGTCCTCAGGAAATGGGGCAGTGACAGTGCTGGCGAGGCCGAGGCAAAGGAGCCCTCCGGCCCGGGGGAATCGGCTCTGCCTCTGCGATGGAAGCCAGTGTGGAGGTTTCTCAAAGGACCGAAATGAGAAACGCCACATCCTCCTGCCAGGGATCCTCCCCAGGGGGCTTACGCCACCACACCACGTGACACGCGGACACCAGCCTCTGCGGCGGCACAGCTCACAGCAGCTCCATCCTGGAAGCCGCCAGTGTGCCCAGCAACAGAGAAGCAAAGAAAGTGCGGTTTCTACACGCAGTGGAATACTACTCGGCTCTCAAGAATGACGTGTTCGAGACGTGTGTAGACGAATGGATCCACTTAGGAATATGTGGAGTGAAATAAGCCAGACACACAGGCTTCGGTATCTACGGTGTCTCTCATCTGAGGGAGGCAGAGCGCAAAGAAATGACAAAGAAGGAGACAAGGAGATGGGTCTCTCGCGGTAGGGAAGTGGCCCCAGAGAACAGGTGAGGGAGGGGACATACGCAGAGTAAAGACAGGCCACGAACAGGAAGCTGCTAACCCCCGTGAATGGAAGCACCCTGAGCCAGGACAAAGTCAAGAGGAGAGAAAATGGGATGGGGAGCTGGAGGAGGAGGGAGGGGGGTGGGAGGAGAAGGAGATTTAAATTAAAAAAAAGAAATGTGCTGTAATATGTGCAATATGTGCGTGTAACCACTCCCCAAGACGACGGTAAACTATACGAACTGCAAACATGTACAAATAAAATTTTTTAAAATTGTCTTAAGGGCCAAGAGTTTAGATCACTGCTTCCAGGGCCTGCCTTGCCAGCACAAGGTCTTGAGTTTGATCCTCGGTGATCATACACAATACCGGGCATGATGACTCACGCCTACCAACCGGTACCACATACCACAGTGCTGGGTGTGGTGGCTCATGCCAGTAACCTCAGCACTCGGAAGGCAGAGGCAGGAGGATTATTGAATTTGAGGCTCACCTGGGATATATGATGAGCTCAGGGCCATCCGGAACTACAAAGTGAGATCCTGTCTCAAAAAAAAGCAATAAAAAATGTATTAAAAGGAAGAGTTTTTAGCTCTGTTTTTTTTTTGTTGTTGTTGTTTTTGTACCAGAGATTGAACTTGGGACCTTGTGCTTGCAAGGCAGGCGCCAGAACCGCTGAGCCAAATCGACAGCAAGCTCCATATTTTAGATAAAACAGCTAATATACATGGGAAGGTAAGTCACTTGCCTAGGACACCACAAAATCAAAAAATCCACATTTGGCTGAGAGCTGGTAATCCCAGCACTGAGGAGGCTGAGGCAGGAGGATTGCCAGGAGTTGGAGACCAGCCTGGACCACATAGTGAGATATGGTCTCAAAAAAACTTCCCCCTGGCATCTTGCTCCCTCTCCCCCTTCTCCTGGTGCCTTGGCAGCCTTGCTGTGAACCCTGGGCCTGACCGCTGAGTATTTCATTGGTGAAACTGTGTTTGCTATAAAACATATCTACTTGGGGGCTTTCTCCTGGGCTCCTGGCACAGGGCTCCCGAAACCCTTGGTAATTTCCGAGGGCACAGAGCACTGAGAGTATCATCTGTCCTAACGTTTGGTCTTTGGCCCTTGGGATTTGCTGGTCATGATCTTCTTTGGGTCTAACGAGGGGCCCTTGGTGATGGCTGCGCGGTCACCAGTGACCCTAGCTCCCCCGCCCCCATCTCCCAGGGCAGGAGGCCGGGCAGAGCTCATCCTGGGCTACCCTGTGTGACAGCGGGACCCTGGAAGCGGCTTGTTGGGCAGGAGCCACGTCCGCAGGCACGAGAAGGCCTGGGCGGTGGGAGCCGCCCTCGGGGCCAGCGGGTTTGGGCTGTGGGAGGCTCCCACTCAGCAGACCTGCCCTCACCTGGGAGCCCCCCCCCAGCCTTTCTTCCTGTGTCAGGCCCCTTGCGCAGCTGGACTCCTCCCTCCCTCCCAGGCCTGGAGCGGAACATTCCAAAGAGGACCCTCTGGAAGCAGACCCGACAGCTGACCCGGCTTCCGGCCAGCTCCTGCCCTGCGAGGCACCAGCCTGCCACCACGGAAATCGCCTCAGACCAGCCGGGAGCCTCCACCCCCACATGCCTGCGTCCCCGACCCCAAAGTCCCTTCCTCATCACAGGCTCCTCAGAAGGCTTCTGAAGAGGTGAATCTGAACGTCAGTCCCCATCTGCCACGAGGCTCCTTCCCCCCCTACGTTACACAAAGCCTGCTGGCCGCAGCTGGAACAGGGATTTGATGGGTTGGGCACCGGGACGGTACCGAGGGCGGGTGACCTCCCTGTCACCCAGGAGGAAATGCGAGCTCAGCGTGGCCGGGCGAAGGCCCAGAGCCCTCCAGTCCCCACCCTGCCGTGACGCACGGCTCGGCCCCCTTCCCTTCGGGTCCCCGCAGCCGACAGCGCCCACAATGACCACACCAAGGCGCTTGGCGCATTCCTGTCGTGTCTCTCCCACGCCATCCCACCCCTCTCAGGACAGGGTCTTTGCTGAACACAGCTCCGGTGTTGCCTTGGGGCAGGGGAGCCCTGCACAATGTCTAAGAGACACTTGAGGGACTCGGCCTCCTGCGGCAGGTGACAGGACTGTCAAACGGGTGACAGCCGTGGTCCCCCAGCCCGAATCCCAGGAGAAAAGCCACCCATCGTACTGAGCTAATCCTCTCTGTGCTGCCACTGCCCATGCAGGGGCCACCGGGCAGACGTGTGCCAACATGACGAAGAGCTCAGAGCCATGTCTCCAGCAGGGCAAAGCCAGGGAGAAGCCAGCTTGGGTACAAGCTGTCACAGACCAGGGCCCCTGCAGCCACCCTCTCCAGCCAGACTCCTGTCCACAGTGGGGAGACTGATAGCGGGAGGATGGGGGTCGTGGCAGGCCTGCCCGCGCCTGCTCTGGAGGCCCGCTGGGGCAGGGCACAGAGCTGCCCTCCTCTGGGGCAGGCGGGGCATCACCCAGAGCTGCCTGCCCCCATCAGGCAGAGGTGCACAGGCTCCGCCCAGGGATATCTAAGGGCTCAGCCAGGCGCCACCACCCCGGTACGGACAGCTCGCTCCGGGATCAGGCTGGGACCTTCCTGTCAGCAATGCCAGCAAAGATGGGCGCCCAGGGGACACAGCAGCAGCCCCTCCTGCCCCACAGAGGGCGCGGGTGTGGCCTCGCCGCCCCGTTTCTCGTGCTGCTTTGCAAACTGAAGGCAGCTGTGCGAGGCCTGAGATCTCACTGCGGAGGCTTAAGGAGCCACCAGGCCACCAGGGGCCTGGGACAGAGATGGTGGCTCCAGAACACGAGGTGGGGCGTGTCCACCCGGGAGCCACCTGAGATGTGGGACACAAAGGCTGAGGAGACAGAGCTGCTGCCCGGGACTGAGGGCACTCAGATCAGCAGGGCCTGCCAAGGAGGACACTGCTGCCTGGTGTGTGCACGTGTGCGGGTGTGTGTGTGTGTGCAGGTGTGTGCGTGTGTGCGTCCGGTGTGTGTGCATTCATGTGTGTGCATGTGGTTGTACATGTGTGTGCATGTATGTATGTGCGTGTGTGCATGTGTGCGGGGGGGGCTGGGTTCCGTCGCCAGCACAGGAGGAGAGCGGTGGGGGAGAGGCAGGCAGGCAGAAGGCAGGTGTGGCTTCGGAAACCCCAGGACCCCAGGAAGGATCCAGGTCCATGGGCTCCTGCCCCATATGGTTGTGACTTCAACCTCTCCAGCCCTTGGTCTCTGCCACTGTGATTCACATGGGTGGCCGCTGTCACGCCACAGGCCACTGGGGGCGTCACATGATGCCCTGGCCCAGGACCTCCCCACGGCACGCTCAGGAGAAACGTTCTCAGTTGGGTCTCCAGTGAAGAACAGGCACCACTTCCCTCCACCCCGAGGCCGCGGACCGGGGCTGCAGCCCTCTCCAAAACCAGGCTGCAGAGCAGCATGGCCCGACCGGCTCCCCTGCTGGCCCAGCAGCTGCGCAGCTGCCCCAGGCCAGCCGAGGCACGGCACTGCCCCTTCCTTCCTCCCCGTCCTGTGGTAAACACTGAGCCCCAGCAGCCTGGGGCAGTGCCAGGACAGTCTAGGGGGCTCCCTGGAGCCAGTGTCTCCCACTGGGCACCTAAGGCCTCCTTGGAAGGAGATGGCTTCTGGTCTCCGGGGGCCAGGCATGGGGATGGCCAACTACCCGGCAGTCAAGTGTGCCTGGCTAGAAGGGAGCGGAGGCCGAGCTGCACAGCGATGGCCGGTCCTGCATGGGCCACAGGGGCACTTCCAGGCCCCGTGCAGCCCCAATCCTCACTGCCCGCCCTGGGCAAGACCTCAGGTCCTCAGCTCCAGGTCCTGGCCTGACCCTGGCCAGGACAGTTGAACTAAAGGGATACATGGACACATGTGCCCAGCATGCTGCCAGCCCCACTCCTTGGTGCAACCAGTCCCTGAGCCATAATTACCAGCCATGTGCCATTCTGGTTGTTTGGACCCACCCCATCCCTGAGTGTCAGGTGCCCAGGGCTGGGCCGGGCAGAAGAGCAGAACCAGGCTTGCCCTCGGCCCCAGCGCCCTGCACACCCCAGCCTCTGGGGGGACAGTGCATGAGCCCAGGCCCCTGCCAAGAAAGCTGCACATGGGACCACGAGGCACACAGAGAGGGAAAGCGAGTCTTTATTGTAGGAGCAGGACTGGCACACGAGGGCCGTGGCCTGGGACGGCTCTGCTTGTACCGCCGGAGGTGGGAGAGCAGGAGAGAGACAGAGAAGGCAGAAAGCCATCACCCTGGAGCCCGTGTCAGCCGGGCATTCTCAGAAGACAGCCCCTCTGGCCAGGGCCCCACTCGGAGGACCCGAATGCCAGTGGCTGGTTCTCCTGCGCCGGGCACTTAGCCGTCTCTCTTGTGGGAGGAAATCACCTTGCCATCCACCGACTCCTCAACTTTGATGTGGAAGTTGCTGCTGCCTCCACCCCCCAGGGCAGCTGCAGAAAGAAGGGGCGGCCTTGAACATGGGGCCGCCCTGCCTCCCACCTGGGCTGGGCTCTGGGGAACTGGCCAGTGTCCTCTGAGCGGCAGGAGACCGGAAGTCGAATTACTCATTAGTCACTCAGGATGCCCAGGCGAAGGGCACAAGAGCCCACACCTCTGTGGGTGTCTCACCCTCCAGGCATGGAGGCGGGGCCTGGGGCAGCCCAGCCTGGACAAGCCTGCTCACCCTGCAGCGCTCTAGCTGCCGGACACTCCCCTGGAAGGGTGTGCCCCAGAGGGGCCTCAGCCATCAGCGGTCTGGTCCTCCCGCATGCACAGCTCCGCTCCCCACCCCGCCTGCCCAGGCAGAGGGAAACTCCCTACCTTCCCGGGTGCCAGTGCCGGCCATCCTGAAAGAGAAAAGCAGGTGTAAGCCAAGGGCCACAGCCCAAGTCCCTAAGGAGAGTCGTGGATGGCTTGGAGCCCCTCTCCAGCCCCCACCGGACCCCAGGTCAGGAGCTCCTGACCGAGCTCGAAGTCCTGAGGCCCTGCCTCCAAGTGGCCCCTGCAGAAGCCCAGCTCCAGCAGGCTGACCTCCCCAGACACAGCCTCAGGCATGAATGCAGAGTCTGGACCCCTCGTCCCCGGCCCAGCCCCTTTTTGCTGTACCATGCGGCTATCGGAGCACTCCACTTCCCCTTCCACTGACCCTGGGCCAGCCCACTCGGCGCCTGTGCCTACTTGACATCCTGGCCCTCCAGCAGACTGCGGTAGGTGGCGATCTCCTGCTCCAGCCTGGACTTGATGTCCAGCAGCATGTTGTACTCCTGGCTCTGCTGCTCCATCTCACTGCGCAGCTGGGCCAGCTGCTCCTCCAGGCCCCCGATGAGCCCCTGGATCTGCTGCAGCTGCGTGGCATAGCGACACTCCGTCTCTGCTAGGGAGCTCTCCAGCCCAGCTTTCTGGGGGGACAGAGACAGAGACAGACAGTCAGACTGGACAGGAAGCCGCAGAGGGCGCGGCTAGGGAGTCTGGTGAAGGCAGGGGCCCACCATGCTGAGCTGGGACTGCAGCTCGATCTCCAGCCCCTGCAGCGTGCGCCTCAGCTCCGTGATCTCCGTCTTGCTGGTCTGGATCATCTCCGTGTTGGAGGCCACCTCCTTGTTCAGCTCCTCGGTCTACGTGGCACATACACAGCATGAGCCCCACCAGCGTCCCCAGAGACCGTGGAGGGACCTGGTGGGTGGGCGGGCAGGGAGCGGCCACCTTGCTGAAGAACCAGGCCTCGGCGTCCCTGCGGTTCTTCTCGGCGATGGCCTCGTACTGCTCCCTCATCTCCGCCAACATGCGGCTCAGGTCCACGCCCGGGGCTGCGTCCATCTCCACAGTGACCTGGCCAGCCAGCTGGCTGCCAAACTCCTTCATCTCCTGTGGGCGGGGAGGCACATCGGAAAGGACCCCGTGTGGATCTGTCCCTAGCCAACTCGAGGTGTGATGGAGGCGCCCTTGCCTGCCCTGGCCTCTACCCTTCGTGGTTCAGTAAAAGGCTGGTCACATAGGTCCCACTGGGGTGTAAATCTCTCTCATGCTCTGTCCCCTGGAGAGGGCCCCTGGGCAGCTGCTGTCTGCTCCCAAGCAAAGCTCACACCTGGCCTGGCCTTGGTCCCGTGCTCGGGCCACAGCCCCACCGCGTCTGCTTTGGGCAGAGGGGCACATTTCTACACCTCCAGCCAGTGAGAAGGTGGCAGCTCAGCCCGATCCCTACACCTGCAACCCTGCCACCCACCTCCTCGTGGTTCTTCTTCAGGAAGGCCAGCTCCTCCGTCAGGCTCTCGATCTGCATCTCCAGGTCGGTCTTGGCCAGGGTCAGCTCGTCCAACACCCGGCGCAGCCCGTTGATGTCGGCCTCCACCGTCTGGCGCAGGTTCAGCTCATGCTCATACCTGGGATGAGATGGAGCCCAGATCGGCAAGATGGAGGGGCCTGGGCTGCTGAGCAGGGCTGGGAAACTGAGTAAGGGGGTAACACAGGCAGGGAAGGGGTGCCGAGGCGCTCACTTGAGCCTAAAATCGTCTGCTGCCAGCCTGGCATTGTCGATCTCCAGGATGACCCGGGAGTTGTCGATGGTGCTGGCCAGGATCTGTGGGAGACAAGGAGTTGTGCCCAGGGCCTGCCACCCTCGTTGCCCCCTAGCCCTGTGCCAAGGCCAGAGTCTTCACATGCAGCCGCCACTCCTGCTTTACCAGGAGCGTGGGGAGACCCCAGCTTCACTCCCATGCCCAGGACCTGGCCAGACCCCGTACCAGAGGTTGGTATGCACTGGGTGGGCAGTGTCAGCTCTGACAGGCGTCCTTTTGGGAAGGAAGGGCAAGGGTGGTGTGGATGCCAGGTGCCCCCAGTGCCCCCTGCATCCCAATAGTGGGCACAGAGAACACCTTGAGAGGTGAGGCACGAGGTGCTGGCAATAGGGAACATGAAGCCTGTCCCCCACAGGGTGCTGGGGGCTTCTAGAGGCCCATCCTCCCTGTTCCAAGAAGCAGAGCAGCAGCACATCTGAGTGTCCAGTGCTCACAGGGCAGGAGCCACCCCCAGGGCGGGTGGAGCCCCTGGCCAGCGGCCACCTGCCTGGAGCCACCTGTGCCCGTGCCTCACCTTGTCCCGGAGCTCTTCGATGTCCTTGAAGTGGCGGCTGTGGTCCCGCTCCGGGCTGGCCGGGCTCTGCTTCTGGTACCAGTCCCGGATCTTCACCTCCAGGTCGGCGTTGGCCTCCTCCAGCGCCCGCACCTTGTCCAGGTAGGAGGCCAGGCGGTCGTTGAGGTTCTGCATGGTGATCTTCTCGTTGCCAGAGAGGAGGCCGCCATCGCCACCTCCAAAATCACCAAAGCCGCCACCACCAAAGCCTCCACCCAAGCCGGCTGGGAAGCTACCTCCAAAACCTCCGCCAAAACCACCACCCAACCCGCCACCAAAGCCGCCACCAAAACCGCCACTGAAGCCGCAGCTCATGCCACCCCCGTAGCCTCCGCCCGACCCCGAGACGAACCTAGCAGAAGAAGCCGAGACGCTGCGGCTCCCACCTCCGCCATACAGGCTCCCCCCACCGAAACCGCCTCCCCCGGCCCGGAGGGAGCCCCCGCGGGCAGAGCCACCCCCGAAAGTGGAGGAAGAAGTCTGCAGGAACGCAGTGGCCATGGCCGGGCAGCAGGGCGCTGGGTCCTTGGCAGCACGAGAGGCGCAGGCAGGAGGTTTGCGCAGGGCAGAGACCGGAGCGCCGCAGCTCGCCCCCCACCCAGGCTGCTTATGTACCCACGGAGGGGCCGTGGGCGTCACCCCTGGCCTGGTGCCAGCCTGCCCCGGAGCAGAGCCGCTGCTGCCTCCACGTGGCTCCCCACAGTTTTTCTTTTCTGCTTCTTTTTTTAACGCAACAAAAGAGATGATTCAGAATTAATGGCGCTTTGCCCTGGGCCATGGATTTAACACTTGCGAGTTCTGAGCTCTCTGCAGCCAGTGAGGGAGAGCTGCCACCCAGCCAGTGAGGGAGAGCGAGCCCTGTCGTGTTCCGTTAGCACAGTGAAGCCGCCTGGCTACCCCGGCCCAGGCCCCCCCAGGGTGGACAGCTGCCCGGCTCGGTCCCGACTCTGCCCTGGTCCCCCTCACACCCCCCGCCCGGGCCCGTGGGCCCCAGGACAGGGCAGCTCCACCGCCGCCAGCACTCTCCTCGTCCCGGTCTCCCCAGCTCCTGGCTGGCTTGAAGAACCTCGGGGCTCAGCTGACGGTTGATGGATGGGCCCGCCACCTGCCAGCTGCACATGTCCCTGAACCGCTGCCCGGCCCGGGCGCGTCAGGGCATACCTCCTCAGATAAGGCTGGGCGGGTCCCAGGAAGCCCCTGGCTTCCCGGAGAGTCGCACAAGGCATGTCACAGCCTAGCAGGGCCAGATTAACCCCGAGCAGCAGGCAGCGGAGGGAGGCGACAGGGAGGGCCAGCGAGCAGACAGAGGGTACCAGGGACCTGGAGCTCAAGGCGTCTCAGGGTGTGGACAGAGACCGTTCCTGGCCAGACCTGTGAAAGGAGGGGGTCCCAGGCCTGGGTTCAAGCCCTGCCTCTGCCAACAACAGTCTGGAACCCAGGGGGCTGAACCCAAGCTCCTCACACCAAGCTATGTCCCGGCCCCAATTTTTATGTGTCATTTTGAAATAGGATCTCAGTAAATCACCCAACTGCCCAGGCTGGACTCAAACTTGCATTCTTCCTGCCTCGCCTCCCAGGCCTGCTCCACTACACCGCCAGCTGGCCCTGTGACAGTTTAAGACTCAGCTTCTTCACGGGAGGGGCGTGGTCAGCTGCCTTCCCAGTAAGCCCAAGGCCAAGGGTCCCCGTTCTGCCCCTGAAACCTCTTGGGTCCCTGTTGACTGGGGGGGGTGATCCTGGGCAGGCACAGCAGCTGGGACTTGGAGGACCGGCCAGGAGGGCAGTGCCCTGGTCATCACAGTGCACCCTGCAGCCTGCCGTGTCCTCGGGCTCAGCAGCGTCCCTGTCTACAGCTGACTTCCACTGGGCAGCGCAGATGTTCTTGTCTTGAACTCCCTGTGTAGCCCCCTGGCTGGGCTCGAACTCTCGCCATCCCCCTGCCTCGGCCTCCCGAGTGCTGAGATAACAGGCCTGAGCCCTTACACCTGCCTGCTTTTATTGTTATCCACCACAGGCAGCAGCCCGTCCCCCAGTCCTGTGACACGAGGACAACCCCAGCCACATCTCCGGGGGAATGGAATCAGGCCTCAGAGAAGAGAGGCCTTACTGCAAGACGGCGTGGTGGGAAGGGGCAGGAGAGGGGTTCCTCCCCGCAGCCTGGGTAAGGGCGCAGGGAGGTGGCCGCAGGCGAGGGCCGGGCCCAGACAGTGCGGTATTGTCTGGCTGGTGAGAGGGAAAGAAAAATAATCAAACAAATCAGCCAGCGCTCATTAGGGCTGTGCAGACTCGGAGGCCCCAGCAATTACCGAGGAGCGACTCTCGGTCACCCCTCGAGGGCGAGGGGGGCTGGGCCGCCTCTGCGGCTGCACCGGGATCCCAGGAGTCCCCTCCATTCCTGAGCACAGGCCAAGGACAGCTGCTGCCCTGGACCCAGGTCCCATGCCCTTGACGCAGGGTGGGGGCCTCCTCATTGGCACAGGTCTGTCACGTGGCCACGCAAGTGCCGCTCCCTGGACCTGGCTCCCGTGCATGGACGCTGTCCTCTCTTCCACACACCAGGCGTGTGTGAGTGACATCTCTGCAGCCTCAGTGTACCGGTCAGCAAAATGGAAATGACCCCAGCCCCACTGACTCCTCGCAACACAGCAAGACGGCTGGCAGGAATCACCTTACACTGGAGCAGCCATGAGGCCAGGGTGACCGAAAGACCCCAGCCCCAGCCCCCGCTCTGCGCACCCACAGCCCAGACGCGGCACCCAGGCTAGGCAGAACAAAGCCAGGCTTCATTCCCACACTGGCTCCTGCCCCACCTGTGCGGGCCGACCCGCTGCAGCACATTCCAGGGGCCCGGGACAAGGCAGGCTTTCATCCCGTCCGGGGCCCAAGGCTTTCCGGGTAAGGAAACAGCAGAACGGCCAGCAGTTCGGGGTCTGGGCCCACCTGTGACCAGCCTCAGGGAGACTGCTAAGTTTGCTCTCGGGGACCCACAGGCGGTGGAGGAAACAGCACCCCCTTCTAGGAGCATGAGGTGACAGGCAGCAGGCACAAGCTCCCCAGAGCTGTCACAAGGAAACACCTTTTATTTTCTGTCATCCTGGGGATCGAATCCAGGGCCTTCACCCCACCCACACCCCCAGCTCTTTTTCTACTTTTTATTTGGAGCTAGGGCAATACCAGGGATCTAACTTGGGCCCTTGTGCTTGCAAAGTAGGCACAGTAATACTTGAGCTAAATCCTTGGCTGTTTCCAAGCTATGCAGGCTACCCTTCTGCTTCAGCCTCCCAGAGTGCTGGGACTCCAGGTCTGCACCCCACCCCCCCCCGACCAGGTCACAGGGAGTACAGTGGCCAGGGGAACCCCCACCCTGCCTCTGCCAGGTCCTGTCTTCTGGGCCTCTTGTTTACCCCAAGAGTCCCGCTGTGCCAGGAAGCTGGGGCTTTGTTCTGCTGGCACCCAGGCAGCCCCGGGCAAGCCAGGCCAGGCTGAGGGTCTGCGTGGGAGGACCAGGTCACAGCCGGGTCCCTTTCCTGGCTCTGGGCCCAGGGATGGGCCGGCAGGCAAGACCCGGGTGCACAGACACCCTCCCCAGACTCCAACGCTGCTGGCTAGAGAAACACACCAGGAGGGCCAGCCCCAGGGCACCTCAGTGCCTAACACACTGGCACAGACCATGGAAACTTAGGGACCAGCCGGTAGGGTGGCACTGTGAACCAAGAACCAGGAAACTCAGCCTCTTGTCCTGCCCGGGCCATGGGGTTGCTCTCCGGCCTGGGCAAGCAACAAGACCTTTCTGAGCCAGTTTCCTAATGTAGAAAAGACAGCCCATATTACCCTTAGGATTTTGATTAAATGGCGTGCAAGTGTGCACCATTTCACACACACACACACACACACACACACACACACACACACAACACAGGCAAAGGAAACTGAACCTGGGTCCACTTCAAACCCCACCTTTGCTGTGCATTAGAGTGCTACACACCACAAACCACTCACCTCCCTAAGACTCAGTTTGCCTATCTGTAAAGTGGAGGCAATAAATGCTTATCTCACGGGTTAAATGGAGATTCACTGTGCCTACAGTGGGTGGCAGCGTCCTCTCTCCTTTTCCTGGGACAGGGTGGCACCTGGGGCACGGGCCAAGAGGCCCAATCCACTCCCAAGGGCTGCAATAAACCAAACTCTCCCTCCTTGGGCCATCAAGTTTTATTGGCAGGTAGGGCAGGGCGAGGTCAAGGCCAGGCCCTTCCCGCTCCCTGGGGCAATGCTTCTGCAGGAGGACAGGGGCCTGGCACCAGGGCAGCCGCTCAGAGGCCCTTGGGGCCAGGCAGGTTGTTGTAGAGGGCGTCCTGGCCCTCCAGCAGGCTGCGGTAGGTGGCGATCTCCTGCTCCAGCCGGGACTTGATGCCCATGAGCTGCTGGTACTCCCGGTTCTGGCGCTCCATGTCGGCGCGCACATCGCTCAGCTGCGCCTCGATGCTGCTGATGAACGCCTGGATCTGTGCCAGCTGGGCCCCGAATCGCGCCTCGGTCTCTGCCAGGGTCCCTTCCAGGGCAGCTTTCTGCAGGGAGGGAGGGAGAGAGGTTGCTGTGGCACAGCAGCACTGGGAGCCCAGGAGCGCTTCACCATGGGCACCAGCCTGGGCGAGCATCCCAGGCACAGGACAGGGGCGACGTACCATGCTGAGCTGGGACTGCAGCTCGATCTCCAGCCCCTGCAGCGTGCGCCTCAGGTCTGTGATCTCCGTCTTGCTGGTCTGGATCATCTCCGTACTGGTGGCCACCTCCCGGGTCAACTCCTCGGACTGGGGTGAGGAAAGGGAAAGGTGAGCAGTCAGGGCCTTGCTGGAGGTGCCCAGCCCTCTCCCTGCCTACCACCCTGGCGCTCGCTTGCCCTCATACCCGGCTGGTGAACCAGGCCTCGGCGTCCTTCCGGTTCTTCTCTGCCATGACCTCATACTGGCTCCTCATGTCACTCAGGATCTTGGCAAGGTCGGTGCCTGGGGCGGAGTCCACCTCCACACTGACCTGGCCACTCACCTGGCTCCGCAGGGCACTGATTTCCTGGGAAGACACACAGGAGTGGGCATGCCAGCGCCCAGAGCCTGCAGGCCCAGGCCAGGAGACACCTCCTGCCTAGGCACCCCGGTCACAGCGGGGATCGGAGCCAGAGAGTAGACGGACTGGTTCCACAGTGTTCCCCACCAGAACCCGGAAAGCCATGGCATCACACGGCCACACTAAGGGGGACAGAAGGCCCCGCCGCCCACCTCCTCATGGTTCTTCCTCAGGAAGGCCAGCTCCTCCTTCAGGCTCTCGATCTGCATCTCCAGGTCGGCCCTGGCCAGGGTCAGGTCGTCCAGCACCCGGCGCAGCCCGTTGATGTCACCCTCCACGCTCATGTGCAGAGAGAGCTCCGTCTCGTACCTTTCCAAAGGACAGGGACAGTCAGGCCACCACTGGTGTGGTGCCACACCTCTGTGCCCGCCCTGCCTCCCCAGGAGTCAGAGTCACCCACTTGGTGCGGAAGTCGTCAGCAGCCAGGCGGGCATTGTCGATCGCCAGGACAATCTTCGAGTTGTCAATGGTGGCTCCAAGAATCTGGAAGCAGAAGGCGGGAGGATGGCACCAGCATGCCCACCCATGTGCCCGCTGGCCTATTCTCTGGGATCAGCCTGTGCCTGGGAGTTGGGCAGGGCACAAGGTAGGGTCAGCAGGGAGCCCTCTGCCCAGGGGCCCCCGCATGGCCTGGAGAGGTTTCCACACCAGGCTTGGGGGGGGTGAGACCCTCCTCCCAGCACAGTCTACCCCCTCAGGAACCACCTGTGCCAGGCCATCAGACCTTGCTCTGTTCCGCCTGTGGGCACCCGGTGTACAGAGATGAGGGCCCTCCCACCCACCCAGTCTGAGACTGGATGCTTTGCAGGGCAGTCACAGTCAGATCCCCAGCTCGCCACAGAGCTGGGCCGAGGCTCCAGGCCCAGCTCACTGTGTGCCACTGAGGGTGACCACACAGGTCTAAGGAAGCAGATGGCACGTAAAGACTGGCGGGTACCGCCCACAGCCGGGAAGAACTGCTCCACAAACTTCTGCCGTTTCTGAGTGTGCACACACGCATGCACGTAGGAGACTCCGTGAGCCAAGGGAGAGAGAGGAGGTATGGTAGGGTGCCAGGTCCCCCAGGAAGTGTGTCTTCCTTTTGTCTGGGGACATGCTGATACTGGTCTTGGGGATTCAACCCCTGCAGCAAGGCAGGCGCCTGCCACTCAGCTGCACCTGGCCACGCAGTGGGTTCCTCATCGTAGACTGCAACTTCAACAGTGTGATGAGCCCTACTCTAGCTGGAGCTTTTGAGACAAGTCTCATTGTGTAGTCTAGGCTAACCTAGAGCTTGATGAGATCTTCCTGCCTCAGCCTCCTGAGTGCTGGGATGACAGGTGTGTGCCACCACGCCCGGCTCCCCTCCAGGTTGCTGACAAGGACAGCTTTCCCTCTGCAGGTGTGGGTGGTGGCCATGACCTCCCTTTGGGCAGAAAGGCCCATGAGGGCTTGTGTCCAGGACCCCAGGGAGTTGCTGCCCCTCCCTGGGCAGGGCAGCACAGGGAAGAGGGCTATGAAAGCAAGATGGGGTCTCTGCTTTGTCCCTCCTGTCCCCTACTTTGGAAATACATCCACAGCCCCATTCTGCTGGGGTTGTCGATGTGTGTGCTACATCTCAAGCCCCTTTCGTTTTACCTTGAGACAGAGTCTCAAAAAATTTCCTAGGCACAACTGAACTTGCCACCCTCCTGCCTCAGCCTCCCAGAGGGAGGGGGGCTGAATTACTTTTCAGCCTGAGTGGCTAGGACTGGGGGGACCAGAGCTGGAGCTGGGAAGTGTGGGGCCCCAGGGTCAGGTCAGGCGCAGGGCACAGCAGAACCGCACTCTGGCTCCTGGAGGGGCCTTGGGCATCACTCCCGGCCCCTCCCCACCGCTTCGTAGGGCGAGCCCAGCTGGAGGGCGCCAGGGCGCCGCCGCCCACCTTCTCGCGCAGGTCCTGGATGGTCTTGTAGTAGTGGCTGTAGTCGCGGGCGGAGCCCGGGCCCTGCTTCTGGTACCAGTCGCGGATCTTCACCTCCAGCTCGCCGTTGGACGCCTCCAACGCGCGTACTTTGTCCAGGTAGGAGGCCAGGCGGTCGTTGAGGTTCTGCATGGTCACCTTCTCGTCGCCACCCAGCAGCACTTCCTGCGTGGCCATCCCGCCCCCGAAGCCGCCTGAGGCAGAGGACACGAAGCGCGCAGAGGACACGGACACGCCGCGGCCCCCCGAGCCGCCGTGGATGCTGGGCGCGCGGAAAGCGCCCCCCGCCCCGAAGCGCACGGAGCCGGGGCCCAGGCCCCCGTAGGTCGAGGTGGCCGAGGACTGACGGTAGCTGAAGGAAGTCATGGCAGCGGAGGACAAGAGCGACAGGACCAGGAGGAGCCGCGCAGAGTGGCGAGGCCCTCACCTGGCGGCTTTTAAGCCGGCGCGGGGAGGGTGGGGTCGTGGTCCGGCCGAGGAATTCGCAGGCCCGGGGCAGATGGCCGCCCATTGGTCACCTCGCGGCCCGCGCCCCTCCCGGGCACCTCTGCCCGCCGGTCCTCACCCCATCCTACACCCCGGCGTCCTGCAGGCTCCGCCCGCGCCCCGCCCGCGGGGACCCCTCACCCCACCCCCCTCCGGCCCCTCAGACAAAGGCCCTTTCCGCGGGCGCGGGCGCCGCAGGCTTCCGGCCTCCGCCCCGCGCGGCCGCAGGGCCCGGGGACAGTACACCTGGCGGCTGCTTCCGGAGCGGCGCTGGCAGCTGCGCAGCGCCGTCCCCGTCCCGAGCTCCGGCTGGGCCCCGACCCAGCCCCCCGCCTCCCCCACCTCTCCGGGCTAGCCGAGGAGTCCGAGCCTGAGAGGCGTTTGGCACCTACTAGGCCAAAATGGGCCGGCGGTGCCCTGTGGGGCCCCGAGGAGGGCTCTCGAGACGCCAGAGCCCAGGGCCTCCCGCCCTCCGCTCCGTGCACCGCCGCCCTGTGTGCGCCCCCAGGACGGTCCCACCGCCTTTCCAAACCTCCTGCCGTGGCTCCTGCCCTACGACCTCCCCGCCCAGGATGTCCCAGGGCCCCTTCCCGTTCAGTCCCCTCTCAGAACAGGAGCCCTGCAAGTCGTGAGGTGGTGTTAGGAAGATGGCTGTCGTCCCCGCCCAGACCTCAGTTTCCCCCTGTGGAGTGACTTCCTGCTCGGATGGTCACCGGGTCCCGTGACCACGTCCCTAAGCCTTGAACCCAGCCTCTGAAAACTGTCCCCGGAGAATTGTGTGCCAGCATCATCTCAGCCAGAACCCTGGGCAGGCTGCGAAATAGAAACCAGCCGCAGGAGGGGGGAAAGTAGGTCTGGGGGCCCAGAGGAGGAGGGGGCATGGGCGCGGCAGCTCACAGTCACAAAGGTTGGTGTGAGTCACTCTCTGCCCTGAGGCGCGGCCTGCTGCCCGGGCGGGGGAAGGGCCAGATAGTCGCCAGGCGCTGAGCATCTCTGCGTTACGCCTCCTCGGAGGGTCTGGAGAGGGACTTCTGGCTAGGAAACAAAGATCCAGGCGTTCTGAGCTCGATGGCTCAGAGGAGCTGCACCCAGGCCGCAGGTCAGAACCACAGGAGCGTGCGTCTGTGCTGTCGGCCAGCCCCCTCTGTGCTCAGAGCCCCGGACGCCTCCCTGGGGTCCCTTCCAAACGACCTCGTCCTGCAGGTTCCCAGGGACAACTGGCCGCCCCGAGCTCTGTGCTCTGGGCGCTTTTCAACAGAGCTCCAGGAACTCAGAGAACAGGCCGCCGCACCCCAGAGACGTGGGAGGCCCGGGCCTCCCCCTGCCGCTCCGCTCAGGGAGCAGCCGGCCGCTGGCAACAGCCCTCTGCCCCTGCTCCGGCTCCAGGAGGTGGGATGGAAGCCCCTTCTCCTCTCCGCTCCGCGCAGAACCTCTGCACACCCGGGCACCCCAGGACCCTGTGGGAGGAGACCCCACGCTGAGTGCAAAATCCACAGGCTCCCTGTCCTTGCAAGAATTCAGTGCTTGGCACCAGAAGCCTGAGGACTCGGCTCTGTCGTCTGCAAGATAAGCAAGAGGAGGAAGAGGAGGCCTGCTTCACAGAGGGCGGGCGGATGTGCTGGGGAGGGTCCGGCGCTGCGCCTGGCAGACAGTGAGCACCTGAGCAAAGTGGTTATACCACTGCATAACTTCAGTGCTGAAGAGTGTGTGGTCTTCAACAGACGGTCCTGACTGGGTTTTAAGTAGCATTTCCCCGTTACTGGATGTGGAGTGTTTGGTCTAGGAATATCTGTTCAGGACCTACCAACTGTAGGAAATTTGGTCCAGACCAAGGATACAGGAGAAATAAAGTACCTGTCCGAGGTCACCTGGCTGGCTGGGGACAAACTGAGTTTAGCTAAAGTCACGAGCAGGTAAAGGTAAGGAGGCTAAGACCCAGATTGCTCTATTAATCACTCTTTATTATTCAGGAAACTTAAGGCTTCCTTTAGCAAGCACACACTACAACAAGTCACACTTCATGTCAAGTCCAGGCTAACATATCTGAGAAATGCCTGATACATGATATAAGTCACTACAACCCAGGTCACTATAGTAACTATACAGGCCGGACTCTGCAGCCACCGCCACACACCTCTGACACTGTCCCGCTTTCGGTCAGGTGGGAGCCCAGGGACCGGCCTCTACATCCCGAGGGACAAGCAGACTGTCACCACCAAGGCCCCAACCCGGCTCCTGCGACACTGGGCCTCGGTCCTCGGAGCTCACCCAGCACGAGGGACGCCCCGGGCACCCAGCAGAGCACAAACAAGCTGGAGGTCAGGGAGGGCAGGAGGCTCGGAGGCCGCCTGTCCCCAGGCCAGCGAGCCCTGTTTTGGGCCCATCCACCCACCCACGCTCAGCTCGAGGCCGAGGCACCTGTGTCCTGCGGCCACGCACCCCACCCTCTTCCATGCTCAAGGTGAGGCCTAAGGGCCGCAGGGGACACATACCCTCGCCTCTCCGCTGCGGCCTGCGGGGTGGTGTGAGAGACAGACCACTTTTCCCACTGGGAGGTGGAACCACACCGCCACTTTCACTGCCTCTTCCCCCTCCAAGGCAGGAATGTGGCAGGAGAGAGAATGATGAGCCCTAGGGACCGGAAGAGAAAGGGCAGGAGACCCACAAGAGGAAAGACTCCACGTGGCCCCCAGGGCAGCTGGGGAACTGGAGAGAGGAGAGGCGGCAGTCAGGAAGTTTTGGTAGACAGCACGAAGCCCTCTGCCCAGCCAGGTCAGCCAGCTCACAACCTCCCCAGCCAGGGGAAAGTGGGGATTTACCGTGCCCAAGACTGGCAAAATTAAAGTCTGGTGCATCACAAATATGGGAAACAGCAAGCAGGAACCCCTCCAACGTGCCAGGGAGTGGCAGCGTAGTGGCCATTTGGTGGGTGGTTTTTTGTTTGTTTGTTTAGTTTTTTTGTTTTTTTTGAGACAGGGTCCTGATTTGTAGTTCAGGCTAGTCCTGAACTCAGCCTTGAAGTCACAACAAGCCTCCTGCCTCTGCCTCCCAAGCGCTGGGATTATAGGCATGAGCCACCACACTGGACATCGTGGTTTGTGATACTGATAGCTGGTGGCACTGTGGTGTGTGGTACTGGTTGCTGGTGAGTGTGAGTCACCATGCCAGGCATTGTGGTATGTGGTTCCTGGGGATCGAAATCGGGAGCTAGCACTTGTAAGGCAGGTACCAGAACCACTGACCTACATCCCCGGCCCTGGCAGGTGATTTTTTTTTTTTTTTTAGGTTTTATGAGACAGGGTCTCACTTTTGTGGTTCAGGCTGGCCCTAAGCTCAGCCTCCAACTCACATCACAGAAATCCTCCTGCCTCTGCCTCCCAAGTGCTGGGATTACAGGCCTGAGCCACCACGCCTGGCACTGTGGTGTGTGGTACTGGTTGCTGCTGGGCGTGAGTCTCCACACCCAGTATTGGATGTGGTTACTGGGGATCCAACCCGGGTCCTTGCGTTTGTAAGACAGGCGCCGGAACCACTGAACTAAACCCCTGGCCCCGGCAGGTGATTTTTAAAAGTTCATGCTGACTGTTGGCTCCACTCTTCGTATACAGCCCTAGAGAAGCCTGCAAGGATGTATTCAGGAAGACACACAACTGACAGGCGTGGTGGTGCACACTTATAATCCTAGCACTGTGGGAGGCTGAGGCAGGATGATCACTGCAGGCTCAAGGCCAGCCTGGACAACTTAGTGAGTTAACAAGACCTTGTCTCAAAATTTTTTTTTTTAAGGTTTTTTTGAGACAGGGTCTCACTTTTGTAGTTCAGGCTGGCCCTGAGCTCAGCCTCAAATTCACATCACAATCCTCCTGCCTCTGCCTCCCGAGTGCTGGGATGACAGGCGTGAGCCACCATGCCCGGCACTGTGGTATGTGGTACTGGTTGCTGCTGGGTGTGGGTCTCCACACCCAGTATTGTTATGTGGTTACCGGGGATCGAACCCGGGCCCTTGCGCTTGCAAGACAGGTGCCAGAACCACTGAGCTAACTCCCCGGCCTGTCTCAAAATTTTTTTTAAAAAAAATTTTTTTAAGCCTGGTAATGTATGTAGTTTAGTGCAAAGACTTGGTTCAATCCCCTGTGCCAGAGAGAGAGAGAGACAGAGAGAGAGAGGAGCGCTCTTTGAAGCATTGTTTGCAATAATGAAGACAGAAACAATTGCTGGTGGGGGGGGTTAAGTAAATGGTGGAAGAGGCCACTAGGGCGGAGTAGGAGCAGAAATCAAACAGTGAGTGTCAACACACACCCCAGGAAAACCCCCAGAGCATTCTCTAACCACAATGAACAGGAGGAAGGCATTCCACTCGGGAGACTAAGTTGTGAGTCCCCAGAGGGCCCCAGGAGAGGGAAGAACGCTGGGGGAGGCGTGGATTGCAGGGCAGCTAAACCGATTCTAACAAGAATGTACTAACAAATTATCTGTCAATTAGAAGTGATTTCTTCGGCACCGTAGGGTCAGCCCTTGGAACCGGCTGGAATCAGTGCCCCCCACCACGCCCCCAGCCTGCAGCACCAACTCCCAGCTCTGACCTGGGAAGAAGAGTTAGTCTTGGGACAGGAGGAGCAGAGGCAGGACAGACCTCAGTCCCGGGACTGTGACCTGGGCCCCTCACTTTGGCTCCAGAAGATCAGGAGCCTTGGGGACACCAGCCCCCCAGGTTCCCAGGGCCAGCAGGGGCATCTGGACACTGCGGGCAGAGCTGCTGGCTGGACGGCGTGCCGTGTGAGCCTGCAGCTGGCAGCCACCTCTGCGTACCTGTGACCCCGCCTCTGGGGACGCCATGAGACCACAGGGTGAACTTAAGAGCATTGGGACCACGGCCGCTGTGTAGGATGCCCCTTTTGCCCGGGGTATGGACAGCTGCCCCCAAGATCCCGAAGGGCCAGGAGCTGCTCCCAGGGAGAGGGCAGAGAGCGGGGGCTGGAGGTGGCTGGGGCCTTCAGTCACGGGCAGAGGGCTCTCCAGGAGGAGGGCAGTGTGGGCTCAGGCTCCAGGGAGAGCCGGAAGAAGCGAAGCCATTTCCGCCCGGGAATGGCGAGGTCAGATTTACATAGTCGAAACTGGAGGGGGCGAGGCAGCAGGAAGAGGAAGCAGGCCTGGAGCTGAGGATGGAGCTGTGAGGGCTCTGGAAGGAGGCTCCCGACAGGGGGCACAAGCACAGAACACCGCGGTGCGGCAGGAACTCCAGCCGAACCCAGGGCATCTCCCGGGGCGGCCCCTGCACCCCACGCGGGAAAGACTCAGCTGGGCCACAGCGGCTCCGCAGGAGAGGGGGCAGGGCGGGTGGCCGAGGCAGGTTGACCCGTGCTCCTCCGCAAGTCCTGGGAGGAAAAACCAGCCCGACCAGGACCCGAGCTCCCCGCGGGGGAAGGGAGCCCAGTGCAGCGGGGACAGTGGCCTCCGGGGAGATGGGCTGACCCTGGGTGCCACATTCCACACCCGGACCAGGCCCGGGACGTGAGGATGCTCAGGCCCCGGCGCACCACTGGCTGCAGCACGGCCTCCCTACCTTCCCCCTTCTCGCTCCCTGCGGGTCACGCCCTGACCGGCTGGAAGCCCAGCCTCCCGATGGTCGGGGAAAGAGGAAGGAGGCCGTCTTTGCTCAGCTCTGCAGGGCCCGCCGGGTGTGGCCCCAGGGCTGCCGCCCCTGGCGCTAGTAGCTGCTGAAATGTTATTTGTGAGTAGGGGAAGAGAGGAATGGCCCTCTTTAGAATTTAGCAGATCATTTTCTCAGAGAAAGCTGTCCACCACAAACTCCCAACCAGCCCTTAAGATTCTGGACCTCTCCGTGCAGCTGGCACCTTCCTGCCTTCCCACGGAGCAGGGTCCTCAGCGCTGCCCGCCAGCCGGAGGGCCGGGCACGGCAGTCAGGAAGGGTCCTAGCTTTCTGAAAGAGGGCTCTCAGAGGAGGTGACCACCGACCCGGATGCAGTCTGCGGGCTTCGGATCTGGGGGTGAGGCAGAGTCCGAGATAACCCAGGGCCAGGGGCCCAGGCCTCCCAGTGAGCTGTATTCAGTCCCTGGAGGAGCTTGTAGCCCAGGGTGTGCAGTACAGGACGACATCAGCCTCCCCGGGACACAGGAGAAGCAAGTCTCGCCTGTTAGATGTCTGGTATTCCGAGTCCTCTAAAGCAAGACACGAATTCTAAGACCAGAAGAGGTCAAGAGTTGGAAGGAGTTATTGAGGGAAAAATAGCTTCTAAGAGACAGAAGGGGACCAGAAAGGGGGCAGGGGGGTTCTGTGGACCCTGCTTTTCAAAGGAGGTTTTTAGAGCAAAACCTCTAGGTGAGGCGGGTATAAGGCGGGACAAAACTATAGCCAACTAATAAGATTACAAGCGTGGTCCCTTAGGTCATATTGGTCCAATGGAAAATCACAAAGTGGGTATGAGGCGGGACAAAACCATGGTCCACCAATAAGATTATGAGTACGATCACTTGGGTAATATTGATTATATGGAGATCCAATGGGAAGGCAAATCGTGCTGCAGGCATCCAAGGCCGGAGTGAGAACTTTCAGAGAAATACTGAATGAGGGAGGTTTGGGTCCCCATCCAAGTGGTAGACACGTGTTTACAACATCAACCCCTACTATTCACCCCCAGGGGAAGCATGTGGATGAGGTCATTTCTCCTATTCTCGAAGCCTGGCCTCCAGCCACAGATGTAAAACATTCATTCCTTTTTATCTCCCTGACTCTGGGGCCCAGACCTGTCTGACTGCCGTGATATTTTAACTAACCGAGTGTCTGTACTTCAAGTCTCCTGCTGCCCTGTGTGGCCACCAGCTGTCCTCCAGAACAGGGTGAGCCTGGGCTTCCTGGGGAGAGCTGACTTCCACTCTCCAAGCCAGTGCTCCAGGTCTGCCCACCCAACGTCCCTGGAGAGAGGGAGTCCACAGGGCCCTTCATCCACCAGGCTCTGCCCCAGGCGCCCGCGGTCCGCGAAGAGCAGGAAGCTCTGTGACCAGGACTGGCATTTTCTACATTCCCACAGCCGCAGCAAGCCTGTGGCCTGCGACCAGCCAGGCGAGTGTGTACATTTCCCCTCTGACGCATCCCTGTGGCTTGCAGCCATGGAGGGGGCAGGGTGGAGGGACACTGGGATACCACCCAGAGCCCCAGACAATGCGGGGGCCCAGAACCTCTGGCTCCCGCTGGCTAGAACTGGCTGCAAGCTGAGCATCCTCCGACAGACAGGAAGGGCCAGGCCTGACAGCCAGGGAGGAGCCTGTGCCCAGGGAAAGAACAGCCGATGCCCAGCCCATGACCGGGCCTGGCGCCACAGGCCATTTCAGCAGCGGACAGAAGGAAGCACTCCGCATCCCAAAGACACACACACCGGGACAAGGGGAGGAGACCCTGGGCTCGCCCGGGCCCCCACTTGGCCTCCACACCAGCCCCAGCCCCAGGCAGGGGACACAGGGCCTAGCTGCCCTCCCCACCTATCCCAGCCAGCTCTGCCTGCCCAGCCCCCACACTCTGGTGGAAGGCTCGGAGCTGAGAAGGGGCTCCCTCCGCAGGCCTTGGGTTTGAGCCCTGTGGGGCTCCAGAAGGTGGGGGTCCCTGGATGGAGCTAGGCCTTCCACCTGCCTTGCCCGGCCAGTCACGCAGAAGTTTCCAGCTTTGCCCATGCTCACACACATGTGCTCACTCACACACACCCAGATGTGCTGACACAGCACACGTCACACACTCTGCACACTCGTGCACATGTATGCACACTCATGCTCGCACACCCACATTCTCCTTTACCCAAAGCAGCTCTCATAAACTGGGCTTCAGCCCAGGCTGTCCCCGGCTGTGCTCCTGTACAGGTTGGGCATGGAGGACAGGGCCACAGAAGGATCGCCATTCTGGTGAGCAGGGTGGCGGGCAGGAGAGGCCCTGGGCGCCAGTAAAGACCCCACAGTCTGCCGGGCCCAGCACACAGTGTCGGTGAAGTCATCATAGCCCCTGTGTGCAGACGCCCTTGACCCAGTGACCAACTCAGAGCTGCTTAGCAACGGCAGAGCCGGGATTTGAACCCAGGGGGTCTGGCCCCACACCCGAAGCCGAACCACTGCGCTGAAGGAGAAAGAGGCAGACGCCGCAGAGCTCCCACAGCAGACCGAGAAGGCTTTACCCAATCCAGCGGATGTTCTTTCACTGCAGAGATTCATGAATCTTATGCCAGGAGGTGACACATGCAAAGTGCCAGATGAGTCAGGCCAGGGCAGGGCCCTGGAGCAGGGAACACGGGGACTGTCTGTCACCTGGCCAGGGCCTACCAGTGCCTCTTCATTCGTCCTTGCCACCTCTGAAATTCTAGTCTTCTCCCTCCAAGAGCAAAGGGCAGTGACCACCACCCTGTCCCCAGAGCTGAGCCCCCTGCCCAGCCTCATTGTCCCCACACTCAACTCTGGGGCAGCTCGAGGTCCTCGCACCCCGGGACGGAAGGACAGAGGAGGGCAGCTTGGCCAAAAGCCAGTCCCTGAACCCCACTTCTGTGGAGGAGCTGGCATTTTGATTAAGCTCCCAGTGATGCCAAGTTTCCCTGAGGCTTGAGCGCCGCTGGCCCAAAGCGTTAAGGGTCCGCTGCGCATGCGCACTGAAACCGAACCCTAGCGGCAGGCCGGAGACAGGAGACAGAGCAGCTGAAGAGGCCGAACCTGGGGAAGCCGACTCCCCTGGGCATGGCCGGGCTGGGCCTGAAGCCGGAGACCCAGCCCAGCTTCTTCGCATTTCCGGCCAGCTGACCTTATGTCCAGCAAAGCCTGGGTTGGCCAGAGCCATGTGGGCCTGAGGTTTCCCCCTCCCTCAAGTGAGCACAGTGTCCTGAGGCCCGGGAGAGACTCGGGGGCCGGAGGGGAGGAGCTTCAGCATCCACAGCAGGCCGGGATGTGTGACCCTGTGTGACCCTGGCTTCCTGCAGAGAGCACAAAGCTTGACCCTGGTAGCTGCTCCGTTCACGGGGCACTGAGGAGCCCCAGGCTCTGGGGAGCCCCAGCTCCGACGACGGCCTGTTTCTCCTGAGAGTCGCCACCATCGTGTTACAGAACAGTCGGGCCTCCTCTGCAGGGACTTTCCCTGCCTTCCAGGGTGGTTTGTTATAGGACCATCGGAGGAAAATCCAGCACTCTCTGCGGTCTCCAGAAAGACGTATAGACAGCGTGGATGTGCGAGAGGTCCTGAGCCCAGCGGAGTCATCAGCACTGCCTTCCATCAGGGTTAGAAGCTGCTGATCTGATAATGGGAGAGAAAAGTTTCTGAGAATATGAGGGGTCATCACCAAGAAAATAAGACAGGGAGGCAAAAGACTCAGTCAAAGATGGAAGGCGATGAACAGGAGCCTCTCAGGACACTGTACGGATGGACAGCAGAGTGGAAAACACAGTCACTGTGGACCAGCAACTGAGATCTTCGGCGTCTGAAGAGTTCTGCAGACAGCAAGAGACCAGTCACACCCGCAGCCTGGGGCAAGGACAAGGATGAGCAAACCGTCCCCCAAAGGCACACAGACCGCCCAAGACCTTCGTACTGAGCCCCCTCCCAGCCCTGTTTATTTCTCAATTATTTTGAGAGCAGATCTCACTAAGTTGCCAAGTTTGAGCTCAAACCTTCAGCCCTTCCGCCTCAGCCTCCCGAGTGCTAGGTCTTGGTGTGAGTCCGCGTGTCTGGCCACATATCACATCCTGCTCTACGCAGTGCTCGACTTCACCCACAAGAGACACAGAAATGTACATGACCGTGAAATCTCTTTTCCTGTTGGTCAGAATGGCCAAGATAGAAAAGGCTGTGACTTAGTGTTGGTTGGGAGTCGAAGAAACTAGTCACTCCTGTGACTGTGGCAAAATCAGCACAACTGTGTGAACCCCGGTATTCAGTCTGACACCCCAGTTCTCTGGGTGTTCAGCTGTCCGGTGCTTTTTTGCACACAAGTGATCTGACACGTGCAGACACGCGAGAAACAGAAGCGCCTTGGTACCGTCACGTCGTGTGACACAGCGGGTGTCGTGGAAGAGGGGCCGCCAGACAGGAAAGATGTTTCACTGAATGAAAAGGGGAGATGGTGTGGATACACACAGGCCACCCCGCGCTCCAGAGACGCACACGCACCCAGCGGGTGTGGAGGTCGCGGGCCTCCCGCAGGACGTGGGGAAGGCGCAGCAGAGGGAGCAGGGCCGTGCTCAAGGTGGAAGACTGGCGTTTTGCTGTACACTTTAAACTCTCTGTTATGCGTGTATTATCCTTCCGTGCACATGTGTACACACATTGCAACAGCAGCCTTCTCCTCTCAGACGCCCTGGCCCTCAGGAGCTCCCAGCCGTGGCCTGTGGACCCCATGGCTGCCGCTGGCCTCCCGAGTGTCCCCAGCTCTGCCCGAGGCCAGGCCAGGGGAGCCTCACTGGTTCTTTCCTCCCTCCTAGGTGGAGCCCTGAGCCTCAGGTTGTGCCAAGTGCAGAATGCAGAGCCAAAGGAGACCCTGGCCGTGCCTCAGCCCACTCCCAAAGAGGGGAGAAGAATAGGGCGGGGTAGAGGGGCAGCCACACACAGGCTGAACAGTGTGGTAGTAGCTGAGGTTAATGAGTGACCGGGTGGCCAGGCGGGGCAGTCCAGCCCTGGGTGTGAACCGCACTGTTTGAGAGACACTTGGCGGCCAGGCCAGGCATTTAAGCACCCTGGGAGGCTTGGGTGAGAGCCACGCCAGTGTGGCCTGGGCTTCCTTCTCAGAGCCTCGGTGCTGGGCACCCTGGAGGAGGTTTATCCTGTGCTCGCCCAGCTGCGAGGCCCAGCCATGGGCAGCTGTGGATTTCTGTAGTGTGGGTGGTGCACGGCGGTCATCCTAGCCACTTGGGAGGCTGAGGCAGGCAGATCCAAAGTTCCAGCCCACCCCCCCCACGGGTAACTTAGAGACTGAGTGAGACTGTGCCCGTGGGCGTGGCTGGCTGCTGTCCCTGCATGGCAGGAGGAGGAAGAGGGGAAGGGCCGGGGCAGGGTGTTCCGGACACTGGGAGAGCTGCCAGCAGAGACCTGGCACCAATCAGGCAAGCGCCCTTCCCTCAGCACCTTGGCCACAGCCCTGCCTCTTCTCCAGTGCCACCTGCCAGGTGAGGCCCCCAGTTCCTGTGACTATCCCCTTACGCGGCAGAGCCCAAGGTGCACACAGGTTTTCCTGAGAGGGAGGCAGGTCAGAGGGCAGAGGCGTGACCAGGACAGAGGCCGGGACAAAGGCTGTCACAGCCGAGACACCGGCAGCTCCAGTGCTAGGAAGACAGGAAGCAGCGTGCACGTTGGTGCAGACACGGTGTTGGAGCCCTGAGACCCCGGTGCAGGGCTCTGCCCGGCGGTCTGGGAGCCGCCGCCTCCCCCACGCACTGGGGGGAGAGGACAGAGGCGCAGCCGGAGCAGCTCTGGGCTGCTGCCTGCACCGGCTGGCTGCACTCCAGCGGGCGCCCTGCTCAGCTGCCAGTGGGTGCGGCTGGCAGGCCCCTGCGATGTCCGTGCCGGGTGCCACCAGCCACTGGCCTCCACACTCCTTCCTGTCCCACCAGGCAGGTGGAGGGCAGGGAGTCATCCCACACCCACCTCCAGGACGAACTGGTATGCCAGCAGCACGTGGGCATCAGGTAAAGAAGTACAAAGAAGGCCAAAAAGGAGGCGAGGAAAAGCATACTTTGAAATAAAAGCGGCAGCTGCAGGACCATGGCCCAGTTGATTTATTTATCGCCCTCCCTTCTCTTCTCCCAGGCACAATGACCCGGGCCAGTCCCTTTCGCCCTGGGCCGGGCACTGTGGTTCCCTCTCACCAGGCGACAGACCACCTTGCCCGCCCCTGCGAGGGACCGTGGCCTCACCCAGGGCGTTCCCCGTCCAGCCTCTGGAGGGCGCCACTGTACATGTCAGGTTGAGGCACCCTGGGGCCCTTCTTCCCCCAACACGGGTCAACAGGCCTACAGACCAACTCAGCCAAATAAGGGTCGTTCCTCTTCCCGCCTCAGGAAAACTTCTCGCCCAGCCCTGCGCCAGCTCAAGACCAGCGGCTAATAAAACGGAGCCCTTTGTCCCCAGCCTGCCAGTGCAGGCCGCGCCCAGGCTGGGGCAACGCAGCACCACGGCGCCCCCTGGAGGCCATGGGGACCCGCCACTTTGCAGCCAGGCTGTCTGGTGGCCAGCGTGCACCAGAGAAGGGCCATCCTGGGGTCCCTGGCCACCCGACAGTGGCTCAGGGGTATGAAAGGAAGAGCCGGGGAACTGGAGGGACAAAGATGCCCGAGTATTTAATTTTTCTTGATGCTATTGCGAATGCTACATTTCAGGGAGTTCCTTATGACTGTGCAAAAATGCTTTTTTTTTTTTTTTTTTTTTTTTTTGACAAGGTCTCGCTTTGTAGTTCAGGCTGGCCCTGAGCTCAGTGTGTATCCCAGGCCGGCCTCGAACTCACGGTGATCCTCCTGTCTCAGCCTCCCAAGCACTGGGATGACAGGTGTGCGCCACCACGCCCAGCCAGGAACACTATTGATTTTCGAGTGTTGAGGCTGTATCTATACTGCTGAGCTTGGCTGTTAAGGCCAGGAGTCTCCTGGTGGAACTCGGGATCTTCTAGGCAAAGGGCCGTGAGATCTGTAAATAACGGTAATTTGAATTCTTCTTTTCCTGTACGGACTCCTTTTTCCTCTTCCCCCTGCCTGATGTTTTGAGCTACAACGAACATGAGTGGCGACAGTGGACACCTTGTCTTCTTCCTGATTTTAGAGGAAAGCTTCCTGTTTTCCCCATTAACATGTGGTTTGTGAGTTCTTGGATTTCACCAAGGTCCTTCTGCGCAGGCTTTCGGCAGGGATTTAAAACAGCCACGAGGGGGCGCTGTGGCCACAGCTGTGAGAAAAGCAGGACCGGGGCCAGGCTCCAGCTGTGCCCGCGCCCTGGTACCACTTCTGCGGGAGAACATGACCGTTCCCTCCGGGTGGAGTTCAGTGGGACTTTTGGGAGGCAGAACAGCCACCTCTGCAAACTAGGAGCAAATAACCCGCAAGGGGCTGGGACAGCGAGCCGTCCGTGCCTGGGGGCGGAGCCCAGGCTGTCCCTTCACGACCTCCGTGAACCCCGGCTTCTCGCCGGGCCCCGATGGGGGCACGGTCTGGAGCAGAGGTCACCCTGGGACTGTTCACCAGGCCTGTCCTCGAGACACTGCAGGAAGTGGAGGTGCACCCAGCGGGGTGGTTCTCTCGGACCCCCACGGGCGCGAGGGTCCCCACTACACTCCAGACCTTGCCTGTGTCGCTCCACCATCCCAGCCCCGCCACCTGCCCAGCCTCCGCCTCTCCCCCGGCCGCCCAGCCCAGGGGCCTCCTGGCTGCCCCGCCAGGCTCCTCGCTTTCCCTGAGCCCCCAAGTAGACTGTCTCACTGTCACACCCGGCGGCACCCTGTGGCCCCGTGCAGCCCTCCCAGCCCGAGGGCTGCTCCCAGGAGCTCCCAGGTGCAGCAGGAGCAGGAAAGGGCAGGGGGAACCAAGGGCTGGGTGGGAGGTTTGGCTTTGCTGGCATTTGGACGCTGGAGGACAGAGCAGCTCCGCCTGCACCTGTGGCGGCTGACACTGGACAATGGAGCGGCCCCTGGGGGACAGAGCCAGAGACTCAGGCTTCTAAGGGTTTGATTTAAGGCAGACGAGTTTCAGAGCTGAAGAGGCTTCACAGTCCTGGCTCCATCATCACGCTGCCGCATGCCTGTCTGCACACCGGCCTCAGACTGCACAGCAGAGACTTGCGAGAAGCTGCCGGCTCCCTCCCGAGCCGCTTTGCTCAGTGAAGCCCAGAGCGAAGTCGTGTCAGTCGGTCGGTCTCCCTGGCCTGGGAGCTGCGAGGCCAGGACAAGGCCTTGGACCTGTGCGGACGTGGGGTCTTCCTCGCACTGCGAGGCAGTAGCCCGCGCCCTGAGACCGAGCGTCTGTCACAGGAACCTCCTGCTTGGCTCAGGGCCACCGCAGTGTGGCGCTGAGGACATCGAGGGCCAGACCGGGGGACAGAGCTGGGAGGTGGGGGTGGGGTGGGTGCTCGATTTTCACTATCTCCGAGTTCCCTGCCTGCTGGCGCCAGCTGGGCTGGTCGGAGGGACACGCTGGCAGCCGGGGCAGCGCCCTCAGGGCTCACGCGTGTCCCCACAGCACGTCCCGTGCTCCGATCCACCTAGGAGTCTCACAGTGAGCTACATCTCGTCCCTTTTCATTTTTCATGTTGAGACAGTCTTGCTAAATTGCCGAATTACCCAGGCTGGGCTGTACTTTCCACCCTCCTGCCTCAGCCTCCCACGGTGCAGCACCACACCTAACAAAACCTGGGGTTCTTCCATATGTATGGACGCGCCGGGATACCCGGAAATTCCCAGCCATGCAGGAAGGGGCTCGAGGTAAGACGTCGCCAAGGCCGTGCTGGGAGCCAGCGCTGCCCGCTCACCTCGGGCCCTCGAGCGTGGCCGGACAGTGAGGATCTCGAGCTCTGTCTTCTCTGCCGGCCCACTTTCCACGGGGAGCGGCAGGTCCTCTGCAGCAGCCCTGCACTGCTGTGCTGGTCCTGCAGGGTGCGGAGCGAGGAGGCCTGGCTTGTCCACGCTGGCCTGGCGCTGAGGATGCTGGGAACAGAGCTGCCTCAGGGACCTCTGGGAGTTCTGGGCTGAGAGTCAGAGGGGCCATGGTAGTCCCCTCCTTCCCCACCAAATCTCGGGGCCTTGATGGGGAGGCCGAGGCCCCGGCTCCATCAGCCTCTCGCAAAGAGGCACCCAGTAGGTGCTGTAGATCAGACACACGGGCACAGGGACCCACGGGCCTCTCCCACCCCTGCCTCTCACCTTCTTCCTCCAGCTTACTTTATCCTGGCGGCTGGTTCATTTCGTGGACTCCGTTTGGGTTTTGGTGGCGTTCCCTCGGTCGGGGCCTGAGACCTGTGAGGACAGCAGGCGGCGGCTGGGACCTGGGGCTCTGGGAGGTCAGCACCGGGATGGACTCGGGGTCCTCAGGGGTCAGCTCCTTCGAGGCTGCTCCTTGCTGCGACCCTCCCATTGTCAGCAGACCAGGACTCAAGGTGGAGACTGAGGCCGGGGAAGCCTGCCCGTGGGCACACTGGGCTTCGATCCTGCGGTTTTCCTCATTTGCAGTCAGCACATGTCTGAAGCGCAGAGTGCCTGCGTTCACCTGGGGCAGCGGCACGTACCCAGCGCATCCGGGCCTCTCCTGTCTCGGGCCCTGTCTCCTCTGCACTGCTCCTGCCGCCAGTCCTACCCTTCCTCCCGCAGGCTCTGGCCCCTCTACCTCTTGCCCACGAACCCTTCTGTCCCTCCTTCCCTCCCTTTCCTCTGTCCCCGCCATCTCTACATCCCACTCACTGTGGTCGGTAAGAGGCCCTGGGAGGGGGGCGAGAACGGAACAGCAGTTTCCTTTCCTGGGATGGATGTACCACTTCCTCGGTGGACACTGTCCCAACCCACAGGGACCCCCCCGGCCGACTCGGTCACTTCCACAGTGCACCAGCCTATAAGCTGGGGTCCCCAGGCCGGGCCACGGGGCTCGCACCACCCTCAGGAGGTGTGCGCTCATGGGGGAACCTCACAGAATTCATCTAAACAGGTCTCCTCAGTAGAAAACGAAAATAGGAACGAACAAGGAACCCACGCACACACTGAGCACGGCGCCGGCACCCGGCTCGGGTGGAAACGCAGCCCCGCCCTCCCTCCTAGACAGCCGCCCTGACCGTCACTCAGCCACTCCGCCTGGCACCTCACCCCCAGCACAGAAGCCGTAGGCCACGCCCAGGCTCCTGAGGGCTGCCACCCACACACCTGCAAGCTGGGCACTCCCGTCCTGAAGAAGGGTTGCCCAGGACCACCTACTGTGCACCCAGCAGTGCCAGGGGCTGGAAAGGATCTGCCTGCTGCCAAAGCCCTGGGCATCGCTGCCGGTGTCCAACAGACAGATTTAAACTTGCGGCATCCGAGCCTGCATCCTCACCTTCCGCCCGCCCTCCTCTCCTTTCCCCTCTCAGTGGTAAGAGTACGGCTCATCTGGCCCGAGCCAGCTGAAGACTTGGTCACGGGGGGCACACGTGGCTGTGGACCC
The DNA here is from genome assembly GCA_004026965.1 of Petromus typicus. Classification (NCBI taxonomy): domain Eukaryota; kingdom Metazoa; phylum Chordata; class Mammalia; order Rodentia; family Petromuridae; genus Petromus; species Petromus typicus. The sequence continues at coordinate 3,209 of PVIR01004245.1, read as the reverse complement.
CGGCAGTGACCCCCTCAGGCGCCATCACACCTGCCTCACACTCCAAGCCCTGGCCTCGCTCCGGCTGGTGGCACTGTGCAGCCAGTGTCGCGGTGCGGGCCCTCTCCTGGGTCAGTGCCAGCTGCCGTCCTAGCTCCTACCTGCTTGGCTTCGAGGCGAGCACTGGCTTCCCACTCACAGAGGCCACGAGGTTGCTCCTGGGCAGGTGGCGCTCTGAAGTCCCTTCCGAGTAAGCAGCGGGCAGGAGCTCCGCTCCCGGCCCTGCAACACCAGCTCCTTCAGTTACCTGAAGCCTCGATTACCACAGGCCTGTGCACCTGGGCACTGGAGGAGGCGTGTGCTCGGGCTGTCCGGGCCCCACCTGCCACAGACTCCCCTGAACCCCACGGGCCAGGGCCACAGGACAGACGCAGGAGGGACCTCCGAGTCCAGTGCACGGTGGCTCCCCTGCCTCTCTCTGGCTTCCCTGAGAGTGTGCTGGCATCTGTGGCCGTTGTGCGGGGAGTGTGGCTGCCTGAAGGAGCCCCAGAGAGATCATAGTGGACCCCCAGGAAGACGGGGAACTGAGCCAAGCTGACTCCAGTCCCGGCTGTGTGTCCCAGGGCCAAGACCCCGAGGAGAGAACCTATCACTGCCAAACCCCAACAAGGCTCCAGACTCCTGAGTAAAATACTGTATTAGACCTCTAAGCTTTGGGGTGGTGTGTCAGTTGGCTTCTGATAATTGTGACAAATACCCGAGATAAGCCATTAAAAAGGAGGGATTTTACTGGGTGTAGTTGTGCACACTTGTAATCCCAGCACTCAGGAGGCTGAAGCAGGAGGATCCCAAATCAGAAGCCAGCCTGGGCTACCTGAGATGCAAACTCAGAAAGAAAAAGCAGTTCTGAGCCTCCAGCCCAGTTAGAGTGCTTGGAGAATTTCTTTTCAGGTCAGGTTGAGACAGGGTCTCACTTTGTAGTCCAGGCTGGCCCTGAGCTCACTATGTAACCCAGGCCAGCCTCGAACTTGTGGTGATCCCCCTGTCTCTGCTGGGATTACACATAGGAGCCACCACACTCAGCAAAACTGCAGACAGTAGGCTTTTTTCCCCTTTGGTGTCAAGATCAAACTCAGGACCTCGGGCTGGGCAGGCAGGTGCTGAGCCGCTGAGCTACAGCCCCGCCCCCCTTGGAGAACCTGCAGGTGCTCTTCACTCTGCTTTGCTGCAAATTTTCACCATCTGCGAGGCTTCCGAAGACACTCCTCATGCCTGTTCAGTTTTCCTCCACAAAGCACAGTGGGCGCTTGTCCTGCCTTAGCCTTGCCAAACAGGACCTCGCCGCTCCCCAGGAAGAGGAGTGCCGTCCTAAGCCCCAGGGACCCTCCCAGGCCCGGCCAGTCACACGGTGTCCATCCCCATTCCCCAGCCGAGCCCAGACGCCAGCCGCCCACCTGCTACTCGGCTGGCCACCGACGCTCCGGGACCAGGACTGCCCTCTCCAGGGCCCACTGAGAATGGGCCCAACTCAGGATCATTTTAAGCCGCTACACGGTGGGTTGCTTTGCTACAGATAAAGGTTAATGGCTGAAAAGCTGGCCAGCGTTAATGAAGTTAGCCGGTTCCCCCTCATAACACGACAGGGCCATAACTCGATGGCTCCCAGCCAGCAGTTTGAACGACCAGAGGTACATGCGCAGCTGCCCCCCGGGGCACAAGCTGCCTACTGCGACATCATGCACGACCTGCCACAGGTTCAAGCCAGCAGAGTCATGTTAATCCAAAAGACAAACAGTCTGAGCCCAGTTTGGATTTGCAATCGGAAAGGTTTATTGGGAGTCAGGTTCAGGAAATGAGCAGGGCCCCCGACAGGCCACACAGAGGAAGGGCAGCCAGAGGCACAATGCCAAATCAGCCCAGCCCCAGACGGGCACCAACGTGGAGCCGGTGGCCGTTCAGTCTGGATGCCAAGGTGCAGGAAGCAAGTGCCACCCAGAGTCTGCCCGAGTGTGGGCGGCCGGCTGCGGGTGGAGAAGTTAGCCCAGTTCTAATATCGCATGTGGTAGCCTACGGAGAGAGGAAACGGAAATGAGCAACTTTGGCAGGGGACCCCTCCCCCAAGAAAGCTGGGGACACGGGACAAGGGGTTCAGCGCATCCCGAGACGGAGGCACCGCGAGGCCACCCATGCCGGCCTGACTGTTCTCCCCCTCGGGACAGCCCTGCCAGTGGATTTCCTGAGGTGAAGCAGCCCCGGCCTGGCTCTAGTTGGTCACCCACAGCTCTGCGGCACCCCTGGCACACAAAGCACCTGGCACTGAGGAGGAAGACAGTTCCTGGTGCCGCAAGACCTCAGGGTCACGCCCCACCCTTACTGTGAGTTCACATCAAACTTGACATCATACAGTCCAATGGAGCGCAAGGGACTTCCCTGGCCCCGCGCTCCCCCGCCTGCCTCTCTCCTGCATTCAGACTGGCGGACACAGCTTTCCTCCTCCCCTCGTGCCATAGGGCGCTGTGCCAATGACCACAGACCAAACCTGTGGACTTGGTTTCCCCAGGCTGTATCAGCCTCGGGCTCCTGCTCTCACGATGGAGGAGACAGCCGCCTCGGGCCACTGAGCTGAGGCCCTGAGGAAACTGCTCTCTCTCCCCCCGAAGCTCCAGGCTGCAGTGGGGTTCTACACACAAGCTTCAGCCCATCTCCAGGATGGCTGGCTTCCGAGCAGAGCCTAACCTCGCCCAAGGCGGTTGGAAGCAGGAACCGCTGAGAAGCAGGGCGGGCCTGCCGGGGCCCACCAGGGACCTCCCTGGGCCTGTTTCCCAATGTGCCCTCCCCAGAGAGGCACAAAGGACACCAAGCGTGGCCAAGCACACCCAGGGCCTCGGTGCAGCCAGCCGCGTGATCAGTACATACACACAAGGGGAGGGGGCTTGGCCATCCCTACCCACCGCCGAGAGTCGTCCCCCTTACCCTGTGTGTCATCGCAGTCCTCGGGTCTGGAGGACTGGGACTGGGACTGGGACTGCGATGGTCTTCTGCTTCCTCCTCCATAGCTGCCCCCACTTCCTCCCTTGGACCCACTTCCTCCCCCGTGGCTGCCCCCACTTCCTCCTCCAGAACTACTTCCTCCTCCAGAACTACTTCCTCCCCCGTGGCTGCCTCCACTTCCTCCTCCAGAGCTACTTCCTCCTCCATAGCTGCCCCCACTTCCTCCTCCAGAACTTCCT
>PVIR01004244.1:26730-81267 GCA_004026965.1 Petromus typicus | reverse complement strand
AAGATGTGTCATATACTGGCACAGACCTTCAATGTTGAATGTAATCATAATGTATATATAAAATGCACCAATAAAATCAATTAATAAAAAAAAGATTGACCCAATGACAACCAGCTAATAATGCAAAGCCAAAACTTCAACCCAGGTCAGACTCCAAACTATGTGACAATGTCATTTCCCAGGTTTCACATGAAGTATTAGTGCCATAAAAGGCACTCAGGTGGTATGTTGTAACTGCTGAAGTGTAATCAGGCAATAGCCAGTCCAGAGTTAATTAAAATGCCATAGCCAAAGCTATTGAAGCTGAGCTTGCAAAGCTGAAATAAACTGGATTCATAAAAGACTGAAGAGACTCTGACTAGCTCTCTCTGAGAAAGACAAGACAGACCTACTAAAGTAATGACAATACTCAAGGTGTGGGCTGAACATACTACTAATTCCAAGAAAAGAATGGCCAGGCACACAGATTGGTCTTATGGTCCCAGATCAACCATGAGACCAGCACAGTTATTCTGGCTCACTCCTTAGGTTTCAGTAAGGTGTGACCTTACTTTGGTGACCATCTTCAATCCTAGGGCTCTGACAAAAAGGACAAGACAAGCTTTGACCTCTAAAGCCAGAACACACCATCAGTCTTTCCCGAGGATCCTCATCATGTCCTCACTTAACAGTCTCCCCCAGCTCCCAATATCACATAAATATCATTTATTATATGATATTACAACAGTGTGTCTGTGTCTGTCTGCCCCTAAAGCATCATCTATTCAACAGCCATAGCATAATCTTTGGGAAATATCCACACAAATATCACTTCTTCCCAAACTGATCTAAATATTGTATACTATTCCAATGAGCAGCCACATAGAGGGCTGGGGATTTAGCTCAGTGGTTCTGGCACCTGTCTCACAAGGGCAAGGTCCTGAGTTCAATCCCTAGTACCAAAAAAAAAGACACATAGAACAATTGAGAAATTTGACCAATAAATCTCAAAGGTATATGAAAGACTAAGAACTAAGAATAAGAAAGGCTCTTTTAAAGAGGAAAATGAAGACATTGTATAAAACTGAAATAGTGAAGACAGTGTTTTATGGGCACAGAGACAGATAAGTTGCCCAGTGGGTCAGACTAAGGGCCAGAAAAGGGGAGGGGGTGGGTGTTGAGTGTCTGAAAATAGCAGAAAAACTCTGTAGGTCACTAAGGAAACAAGAAAGTTAGCAACAAACACTGCAGGCTCATTGGTTATCTACTTAGAAAACAACAACACTTGCTTTGCACCATACAAAAAATAAAATCCTCGATGTAATGTGATGTAAAAGGCAAAATTTTAACACATCTGAAGACTCAGAGGAAAACATCTGTACAGTCTCACAGAGGTGAGGGTTTCTTAACAAACACAAAAAAGTGCTCATTACAAAAATATTAGCTCTATGGGGCCGGGGAGTTAGCTCAGTGGTTCCGGCGCCTGTCTTGCAAGCTCAAGGGCCCAGGTTCGATCGATTCCCTGGTAACCACATAACAATACTGGGTGTGGAGACCCACACCCAGCAGCAACCAGTACCACATACCACAGTGCCGGGCGTGGTGGCTCATGCCTGTAATCCCAGCACTCGGGAGGCAGAGGCAGGAGGATTGTGATGTGAGTTTGAGGCTGAGCTCAGGGCCAGCCTGAACCACAAAAGCGAGATCCTGTCTCAAAAAACCTAAAAAAAAAAAAAAAAATATATTAGCTCTATTCAAATTAAGAACTTTTGTTTAACAAAAGACTCCATGAAGGAAAAACCATAAGCCAGAAGATATTTGCAACATTTATAGGACAAATAAAATCCTCATAAATGAGTTTTTTAAATCCCTTGAAAGTCTATTAAATAAATTAATAAGTATAAACTCAAACAATCTAGACAAAAGTGGTCAAAAGATAGGAGTAGGTTGTTCAGAGGAGAAAAATGAACATGACCTGTAAACACATGGATGAATACTCAACTTAATTAGCAATCAGAGAGACACTAATGAAGGCACCAGTGGAATTCTATATGTCAACAAATGGATTGGCAAAAATAAAAAAATCTGACACTGTTGAAGATTTAATTAGTCAGTGGAATTTTTATATGCTGTTGGCAGGAGTCTAAGTTATTACAATCATTTTGGAAGAAAGCTAAATATTCATGTATTTTACAGTTAGCAATTCTTACCTCAAGAAACTCTTGCACATGTGCACAAGATTTATATGATTCTAAGTACAGTGATGCCTGGGTTCATGAATGCTTCTGTTCACAAATAATCTGGTTCGTGAACAGAAGCATTAGGCAAAATTTTGTTTCCATTCTCAAACTCCACTTCCATGATGAGAGGACCATAGTTCTCTCCCTTCTAAGATCACGAACATGAGCATCTCCCCAGAATCATAGTGTGAATTAAGTTCACAAACCAAGGTACCTCCTGGAGAAAGTCTTGCATGATATTTATGGATAGGAATGTTCATAACAATGTTGCTGTAACAACTAAGAACAAGCCAGAGTGCCCAGAGAAAGAATAAAATCATCACTTATAACTCGTCTGACGGTAAAGTGATATACATACGTGACGATGAATTACACGTAGTACTGATGAATCTCAGAAACAAAATATTGAGTGAAAAAATATGCGATGACTTCATAGTATATACCATTTCAATAAAGTGAGGAATATCAAATAATACATTATTTGATAGTGTATACATGAGTGTTGAATTGTTTTTTAAAACAAGGATTTGTAGATGTAAAATTCAGAATGCCAGTATTTCTAGGGGACCGAAGGTGAGAGAATAAGAGATGAGCGACTGGCCTACACGATGGCCTGATAACGGCCTGGAAGGAAAACTCACGAGTGCTCTTCTTGGCATCAGACTTCGTTGCTTAACTTTGTGATTCTCATATTATTTTGTATGATCAACTATTGCAGGGCCAGGGATTTAGCTCAAGTGGTACTGCACCTGTCTTGGAAGCATAGGACTCAAGTTCAATCCTCAGTCCCAAAAAATGAAAACCTTGTATAAAAATTAAAAAGGAGAAAATCAGGTGTCCAGGTTTTCTGAGAACACAAACAAGTGTGTTCCTATTCATGATTCTCTTGCGCTCACAGACTCCCCAACAGAGAACACCAGAAGTCAAGCAGGAGTGAGACATCCACACCCCTCACTCATGACAGAAATGAATGAGGAAACTGAGGCTCAGAGAAGACTGCTCCGTGGTCCCTGGCAGAGCCAGGAGCCAAACCCTGTCTTCCAACACCTCTTCCTTCAGACCAACTCTCAGCCCAGTCTTCTCCGCCTCCGTGACCTGGCACAAGGCCTATCGATTTACTGGTCCTCAAAATATGTTTGCTTACTGATTATGGGATCCTATTGGCTTGGCCACTGAGTGTGTTAGTCAATTTTTGTCGCTGTGACAATATATCTGAGATAAACAAGGGAGAGGAGGAGCGCTTTATGTTGGCTTGTGGTTTCAGTCCATGGTGATTAGACACTTGGTGAGAAAGAATCTCATGGCCAGGAACATGTGACGGAACAAAGAGACTCATGGAGACAAAGAGAGACATGGCAAGCGGGTCGCACCATACCCTCTCAAGGCATGCTCCCACTGGGCCACTTCCTCCAACTAGGCCCCACCTCCTAACATCCCCACCACCTACAAGGGACTAAGCCTTCAACACGTGAGCCTTTGGACGGCACTGGAAATCCAAACTGTAACGCAAGGCGTCACCAAAGTGATAAAAGTTCCTGTTTCTTGGCTCAGTGGCTTCAGATCAAACAAAGTCTCCTGGAGACAACATAGAAGACATACCAGCCATATCATGAGCAGGCATTGCCAGGACTCATTCGGCTGGGCTCATGGGAAGAGAAATGTGTGAGAAGAAAGCAGAGAGCCCTGGAGCACCGGGGGATGCTTTCCAGCTGGCTGAGGCAGGGCAGCCTCGCGTGACTGGCTCCTGTACAGGTGCAGAATACCGAGGGAAGGAGCCAAAACTTGTGAATGCATCTTTGTTGCCTCCGAGGCAAGGAGTGGCCAGAATCTGTGGTTAGCAGGGGATGAGCTAAAGCATGACTTCCTCTTCTATTATGTCTGCATAGTAGGCTGGTGCGTTGGCACTGTGTAGGAAGTTCCCAGCAAGACAGGGATTTCATCTCCCTTCACTGGCAGCTTCCCTTTACCTCAGGTTCCCCAAGTCACTAACTCTAGAGATTAATTGCTCTCAGTTATCATTAATCTTCATCCCTTAGTTTTTATTTTAAATTGAATTCTTTATTGGTACATTTTATACACACATCGCGATGATACTCAACATTGGGAATTTGTACCAGTATATGACATGAGTCATCCCTTAGTTTTTCTAGATCCTTCCTATCACCAGGAGCTTGAGCCAGAGACTAGCATTCTGGGGAATTTGTGGGACCCTCCTGCCACAGCTCCTGTCTGGATGAACGCACAGCAGTGACCGCAGAGCTTCGGGACCTCGCCCTGCCTGGTGCTGCCAGAGGTCGGGTTTCTCAATGAGGCCTGATTTTCCCACCTGCAGTGAAAGCAGCAAGGCCTCTGATTCATTTCAACCATCTCTTGACTGAGTTGACAGACTAAGAATTTCAAATCTATCCGTTCAGGGACATAATACAGAAATCTTCTTTCGTATTCCTCAGTAAAGTTCCTTGTTTCTTTTTTTTTTTTTTTTGAGACAGGGTCTCACTTTGGGTTCAGGCCCTGAGCTCAGCCTCAAACTCACATCACAGCAATCCTCCTGCCTCTGCCTCCCGAGTGCTGGGATTACAGGCGTGAGCCACCACGCCCGGCACTGTGGTATGTGGTGCTGGTTGCTGCTGGGTGTGAGTCACCATACTCAGTATTGTATGTGGTTACCAGGGATTGAACCTGGGTCCTTGCGCTTGCAAGACAGGCACCAGAACCACTGAGCTAACTCCCTGGCCCAAGTTCCTTGTTTCTTTTATCAGCTCCTATACACCTCCCAATAGCTATATTCCTAGATGTGTTCCACTCTGGGTGGCTGTAGCCCACAGTCTAATGAGCCAAGATAATGAGCTGGTTTTACATTAAGACACCTACCTGCTGGCTAGGATCTCACTCCCAAGATGGCACCACCAAGATGGCACCATTCGTTTATTGAAAACAGACCACTTCTCTTTCATACAAAGCACTAGTCTCCTTCTGTTTGTGTCATGAGCCAGAAGCTTATTTATAATTCTTGGTTTCTGCAGATCTTCCCCAATGGCCCCAGCAGGGGTCTCTCACTGCAGTGGGGCCTCAGTTGGTCCCCCAGAGCCCTGTTGTGCTAAGAGCAGGAAGGAGGCCACTGGAGCTAGTCACCGCACCGTGGCTACTCACTTACTATATGCAGAAGGTGCCTGGGGAAATATTAGAGGAAATGCCTCCTTCTGGGCAAGGAATTCTCAGATGCTGGCTCTGGGGGACACCAGCGGCAAGCAGTACTCTGTGCTGATAACTGGCCCCTCTGCAGACATAGTCCTTTCCAACTTTTGCTCCCTCTACTGGTCCTTTGGATGCATAGGCTTCCTGGCTATGAAACCAGTTATACTTGGGTGTATAATGTCCCGTGTATGAGCTTTGCACAGCTTGTGGTTTTTTCTGAGTCTTTAACTCCTAGAACGTGAAGACTGCAAGCCCTGTGCCTGATCTTCCGTGCTGCTGATCCTGATAACCCACTCTTCAGAGCTGATCTCCCAGGAAAGTTCACTCAAATGTTTGTAGGGCATACTGAAGAAAACCCCCAATGTTATCTTGGCACATAGGGCACAGTTAGAGGATGTAATTCTCTGTCTTGGAGGCAGATGTGGTCATGTGACAGGTCTCAAGGTGTTGTAATGTACCACAGGCCTGGGTTCATAGTACTTGAGAAGAAGTCCTGTGCTACTAATGTCCTACTCTGAATCCCTAAAGACTACGCCTTCTACCCAGGACTTCCTTCCCCCTCTTTCTCCTAGATGCAAATGGTGATAATTAAGCAATTGTCTTTAGTCTTAGTGGTGAAACCACACGTAGAATCTACACACCATTCCTGGCTGCCCATATGTAGGCACTTGACAAAGGAGTTAAATCTCTTATGTAAGTGAAGGTACTCTAGATTTTTGTATGAACCCTTCAATTACAATTACTGCGATCTATACTCTAAGTAGTACAGGCTCCAATGTTGTGGGTCCTTGAATTCCATGTTCAACATTTGGAAAATAGTTAGCAGGCTGTGATAGTTAACTGTGTCCACCTGAGTAAGAAATGCCTGACTAAACTGGATCAGCATTGGTCTGGGTGTGGCTAAGGAGATTTAGTAAAAACAGAAGACCCACCCTAGGGAGGCTTGTCATCTGTACAGTATAAAAGCAAAACCAAGGAAGGCTCACTTTTGCTTCTGTGAAGCTCCAGCCTTCACCTTCACCTTGGACATTGTCTGCTGGCTTCCAGCACGAACTCTTCAGCCTCCAGCACAGACCTTTCAGCCTCTTCATATGGACTCACACTGGACACTACCCAGGCTTTCACCTGGGTTCTTCGGATCTCTAGTGCACACACACATTTTTTTTTTTTTTTTAGGTTTTTTGAGACAGGGTCTCACTTTGTAGTTGAGGCTGGCCCTGAGCTCAGCCTCAAACTCACATCACAGCAATCCTCCTGCCTCTGCCTCCCCAGTGCTGGGATTACAGGCGTGAGCCACCACACCCGGCACTGTGGTATGTGGTACTGGTTGCTGCTGGGCGTGAGTCTCCACACCCAGTATGGTATGTGGTTACCGGGGATCGAACCCGGGCCCTTGTGCTTGCAAGACAGGCGCCAGAACCACTGAGCTAACGCCCCAGCCAAGATATGATTATTTTAGATGAATTCATTTTCCAAATATCTGATAGGTAAGTTTCCTTCTGCTATTTTAGCATTCGCCAGTTACAAACTAGTGCCACTGTTTCCAAGACTGTCATAAATCTGTGTACACAATCACCACATTGTGTGTTCATGATCACCAGAACACAGAATCCCGAATAATCCAGAAAAGGCCATATTAAATTCCCCTCAATTGTTGTCATGACAAAAACACAAAATTTAAACACTTCTTCCAGATTTGGTATCAATCTTAGCTGTCCTGTCTGAGCAATTCAAGTGTAAGCAGCCAACATTTCAGGCATGGGATCTATTAACTAACCACTGGTCTTTCATAAATTTTGCCTCATGAACATACACTCATGACATACTTCAACATGTGTTGTATATTAAGTACTTCTACTCCACAACTCATTCCCTCATGGATTTGTGCTGGGGGCAGACGGTTGAAACAAAAAGCAAAAATTTGTAGTTCTCAAATTGCACGTAAATCAAATAAACAAGAAATCAGAGTTCTATTACTTGATTTAATAGACCATTGATTTACAAGCTACTTGCATTCTTGGAAAGTTCAGTGTATTTTATCATCTTGTAAAGAAAATGATGTGTTTATGAGGAAAGTGGAGTTCACATTTAGGGTCAGGCAGTGACCAGTGGGATTTTTACCCACGTGGCTTACTGGTGGGATGCTGAGGAGCAATGTGGGGTGTGGAATGGTATCATAACACGCAGACAGTGTATGCTGGTCGTGGCAGGAGCATCTCTCCACCCCTAGCAACACCTCCAAATGTTGAGAAAGTACAAACACTCCCAAATTCTCCATCTGTTCTCCCAAGTGCCACAATGAATAACAGTGACAGTGCTTCTCCTGAGGGCCTTAATGTGCTTTTTAGGGCGTGTCCCAACGTACACGTGGATGTGGGCCTTAGCAAGCCACCACAGGGAGTATGGGCAGACAAATTATGGGGTGTGCTGCTGGCTTCAGATCAGACAGGGGGCTGTGCCTGTGTCTTTCCCCCTAGCAAGGAAGAGTTTTTGCATCACTAGACCAACATAGGATAAGAAGCGATCGTTCCCTAGGCTGGATCCTGTACACGTCATCAGAGCCCTAGATGAACGAGGCAACAACCATGAATATTTGAAGCACCGATTGTGAGCATGGGGCACAGGTCCCACTCTCAGAAGCTCTGTTTTTTCATTGCTTAAAGGAGATCACAAGGTGTAGGAGGTAGCTGCCACAGGCATGTGGGGCTGAGAAAATGCAAGAATACATTCTGAAAAGAGAGAACAGTTCAGAAGTCTGAAGGCACTACAGATAACTGATGAGCTTTGAGAAAATTCGATGGGCATCTTCAGGGTCAGGACCTGAGGCGTTTGCTTTGTCCTTGTAATTTAGAGGTAAATATGGTGGGCTAGATAGGAGGAGTGTTGGTAGACAGGAAGTGAAGGGAAGGTAGCTGAGAGCCTCACAAGACAAAGAGAACTTTCCCGTGAACTGGCCACTCCTCAAAGTCTAGTTTAACTGAACCCGTAGCATGGATCTCCTAAGCTAAGAATGCAGATCTCCAAATACTCAGGACGGTGGGGATAGTCCTGGAACCCTGAAGGGAGGGACAACTGTGAGGCGCCCCTGACTTTAATGCTTTGCTTCTGGAGTCTGGCTAGCAAGGTTCTTTCACCCAGATGCAGCGCCCAGCCCAGTGTCGCTTGGCTTGGTTTTCCAAAGTTCAGTTTCTCTGTCTCTTCCGCTTACCCCCGCACCCCCCCCCCACACACACACACACTCTGCTATTTTCCATTTTGGAAACCGATCAGCAGACAGTGTTTATTATGCTTTGGTAATCCTAGAGGAACAAAAGCTCCATTATGTGCAGAGAGGTTCCCCCCACATACTCTCAAAGGTCTGTGCACAAATTGGAAATTCTACAAAATAATGGCTTTAAACTGCCCTGTATTGCTGTGAGTGTTGTGGGATCTCTGTGAGCTGTGATTCTCCAATCTAGGTTTTAACCCAGCTGTTAAGAAATAATGAATATTGATCTAACTTTTCACCTTCTTTCTCCTTTTTCTTTTGTTACACATGGTTTATACCATTGGGAAAATAATACTTACATTTCTTTATGATACTCTAATTTCTATAGTTGCTTAGGCCTACAGTTCAGTGGAAACATTCAATGCCCACTAGTATTTTTATCACAGTGCTTCCAGCCATCTTGCAGTTGGATTAAGTATTTAATATTAATTATTATTAATTATTATTAATATTTAATACTTTTAATACTTTTTAATAGATTCCTTGGGAAGTGTTTATGGGAACCGTCTTCCCTGATTTTTTTCATACTCTCAATGGTAAGCTGCCTCTATACACGAATAAAATATCAGTAACTGAATATAAAATTTGTAGAATACACTTTCTTTCTGGGAACTTTGAGTTATTTTCTGTTTTCTAGGGCTGAATGGTGGGAGAGAGAAACCTAAGGTCACATACTTTATTCTGTATAAGTGACTTCATCTTTTTACCTGGATGATCAAGCAGTCTAGAATGTGCAGTGGATTTTTAGATGGCATCATAAAATAAAATCTACTTCTGCATGTATATTAAACAGTGGTGCTCAGTTCACGAACTCAATTCTTTCTGATTCTAGTTGCAAAGTGAATTGAAATTTCTCCATAAGATCAACACTGAACTTAACCATTGGATTTCATTCAGTTCTCCTCCCACTTGGTTTGCTACCAGAACCTTGGAAATAATTAAGTTCATGAACCAAGATACCACTTAGAGTGACATATAAGGCCACAACTAACTTTTCATAAAGGATAATTGAATATAAAAGAACAGCAAAATGCTCACAGAAAGAATGCAGAAGTTACAATTATGCACCTCAGATGATTCTCAAAAAAGTCTTTAATGGGCTGGGGATTTAGCTCAGTGGTTCTGGGCACCTGCCTTGCAAGTGCAAGGTCGGATCGCAGGTGACCACATACAACAGTGCCGGGTGTGGTGACTCACGTCCACCAGCAATCGGTACCACATAACACAGTGCCAGGTGTGGTGGCTCACACCTGTAACGCCAGCACTCAGTGAGGCAGAGGCAGGAGGATTGCTGAGTTCAGGACCAGCCTAAACTACATAGTGAGACCCTGTCTCAAAAAAAACAACAAAAAGTCTTTAACTGTATTTGAAGAGAAACCTATTTATTAAGATCTGTCTCCATATGGACTATTCTTGGTCAGTGTTCCCGAAACACTTCGTGCTTTTCATTAAATGTGTTCAAGTCATTTATTTCTTGGTGGTTTTGTTGAATTATGTCAATAAATTTGTATTCTGTTTAACTAATCTGATGATTTCTCTTAGTCCTTCAATTATTTATGTGCTGGGTGTCCTCTCATGTTTCCTAATTCCATTATTTTTTCTCAATCATTTTTTTAATTCTCAAGCTTAAGGCATTTTTTGTTTTAAGGTTATTTTATTTTTAATGATCTTTTTCATGTAAGTGTGCTGTATCTCATACACTTCATTTGCTTAAGAATATACTATAAATGCAATTTTTTAAAAATCTGTACATTAAATCTGTAAGAAGACAAAACTCAGTCTAAGAAAGTAAGAGGGAAGGGTTTGCTCCACGGCTGCCAGGCTGATTGTGCCTCCCAACTCCCAATCCTTTATTTGCTTTTCAGTGTCTCACCTTTCTCATTTATATCCTGTTATTTAGCACTGACTTCCCTTACAGTCCTTTCAAAATGCTCCTAAGTGCCATAGGGTTTTTGCTTATTTCTTTGTTTGGTTTTCTGGTTTTACTTCTCTCTGTCTCTCTGTCCCTCGTGTGTGTGTGTGTGTGTGTGTGTGTGTGTGTGTCTGTCTGTCTGTCTGTCTGTCTCTCTCTCTCTGTCATATTTTGAGATCCTGTCTCACTATGCAGTTCAGCTTGGACTTAAACTCACTCTATAGCCTTGGCTAGACTCGAATTCACCACAACCCTCCTCCCAAGTGCTGGGATTACAGGCATGCACCGCCACATAGGGTGGGTGGTTGTAGTTCTTGTTTTAATTCCAGGCTGTGTGTATTGGGGTTAACAGACTCTGGAAACCCTCTCTAGTTCTCTAATGTAATCAGTTTATACAAATATCCTCTCACCCCTGGATCTTATTTGGCAGTTTGTATTACCCCTGTTTATAGATCAGCAACTTTTGTTATTCTATGCATCTCCCTTTATTTTGGACTTTGATTTATTTTTAAAATTAACTCTTAGATCTTTTGCTATTTTTTTTTAGTAAACTGTATTTTTAGAGACATTCAATATCCACAGCAAAACTGAACAGAAAGATGGAGCATCCCCATACCCCCTCAAACCCACACAGTGCCCGCTCCAGCCCCAGCATCTACATTAGTGGTCCATGTACTGCAACTGGAAAGTCTACACTGCCTTATCATTATCATCCAAAGTCCACAGTTTACAGCAGGTTTCCCTTGAGGTGCTATATCATCGACACATTTGTCTAGATATATAATGATATATATTCACCATTCTAGTATAATTTTTCTTCCCTAAAACTTCTCTGTATTCCATCCACTCATCTCTTCCTCTCCACCTAGCCCAAGCCCTAGCCAACCCCTGACTGTTTTACTGCCTCTGTGGTTCTTCTCTTTGCAGAATGTCATGTCTTTGGTACCACATAGTATACAGCCTTCTCGGATTGGTTTGTTTTACCTAATAAACACATTAGAGCTCCTCCATGTCTTTTCATGACTTCATAGTTTATTTCTTTTTAGTTAATTTATCCATTCCTCAATAGAGGAAAGATAGCCTCATTAACAAATGGTGCTGGAAAAAACTGAGTTTCAATCTGCCAAAGACTAAAGCCAGATCTCTTTTTCACCATGTACTAAACTAATATCAAAGTGGATTAGAAACCTAAATATTCAAATGGAAACACTGAACCTGCTGTAAAACAGGTTAGGTAGAACTTTGGAGACACTGACATAGGGAAAGACTTTATGAACAAAACCTCAGCAGCATGGGAACTAACAGAAGGAATCAACAGCTGGGATCTCATCTTACTTAAAAACTTCTGCACAGCAAGAGAAACCACCAGCAGAGTGAAAAGATAACCTATCATAAAGGGAAATAATTTTTACCAGCTGTTTCTCAGACAAGGGGCTGCTATCTAGAGTATGTATAGAACTCAAAAGAAGCAACCCCACCAAATTAAAAAACCTAATTCAAAAATGGACATCCGAAATAAATAGACATTTTTCAGATGAAGAAGTAAAGGCAGCTAAGAAACATATGAAGAAATGTTCAACATCACTGGTCATTCAAGAGACACAGATGAAAAACATAGATCCCATCTCACTCCAAAGAATGGCTGCTATCACCAAATCAACCAAAAACAAATGCCGGTAGGGTTGTGAGGAAACAGAAACCCTTCTTCATTGCTGGTGCAAACTGCTACAACCACTATGGACATCAGTGTGGAGATTCCTCAAAAAACTAGAATTACAGGAACCTGTTATTTCTCTGTTAGGTAATTCAAAAGAATTAAAAGAATCACCACAGTGACATATGTGCACCTGTTTATCGCAGTTCAGTTTCTGATAACCAAATCTTGGAAACAGTCCAAATGCCCATCGATGGGAGACTGAATAAAGAAGACATATATTATTAATAAAGTGGAGTATCATTTAGTCATAAAGAATGACAAATTTGAGTGATTTACACTTGAATGTACCTTGAAGATAGTCTCATAAGTGAAATATATAGGACACAGATGTGTAAATACTGTATCATTTCTCTGGTATGAGAAAGTAAAGGTATACATGAGTTTTAAAATGTGGATGAATACTATGAAATAGGAAGAAAGTGTTCGAAGAGAAAAGGTGATAGGGGCTAGTAAAGAAGAGTAAGAAATAATTTGATGGTTAAAAAAAGAAAACAAAGCTTATGTATACAGGGAGTGAGGAGTTGTAGGGAGGGCAGATAATGTTAAAAAATGAGAACTGAGATGTGCCACATACTGGTACAAACCTTCAATCTTGTTTGTGGTTATTATGTATATATAACATGTATAAATAAAGTCAGTTTAAAATTAAATTAAATTTAAAAAACAAAAGGATGATAGTCTAAAAAAGTTTTACCAAAATGGCAGCATATCCCCCCAAGAAGATCAAAAGCATGAATCATAGGTTCAAAATGATGCAGCCTAGGGAAGTCTTTCCAAAACAGCAGCAGTCTAGAGAGGTTGTTCCAAGATGGGGGCAGCAGGGAGAAGCCTTTCCAAAATGGTGCAGCCTAGGGAAATTGTTCCAAAATGGTGGTGGGTGAGGTAAGTTATTACAAAATGGTGGCAGCCTAAGGAGGTTATTCTAAAATGTTGGCAGCCGATGGACATTTTTCCATAATGACAGCAGCCTAGGGAAGTCTTTCCAAAATGGTGCGACCTAGGTAAGTTGTTCCAAAATGACAGCAGCTTAAGGAAAATATTCCAAAATGGTGGCAGCCTGAGGAAGTCTTTCCAAAATGGTGGTAGCCTGGGGAAGTCATTTCAAAATGGCAGCAGCCTGGGTAAATTATTCAAAAATCGCGGCACCCTAAGGAAATTTTTCCAAAATGGTGGCAACCTGGAGACATTGTTCCAAAATGGCGGCAGCCTAGGGAAGTTTTTTCAAAATGGCAGCAGCCTAAGGAAATTTTTCCAAAGTAGCAGCAGCCTGGGGACGTTGTTCCAAAATGGCGGCAGTCTGGGGAAGTCATTCTAAAATGGCGGCAGCCTAGGTAAATTATTCCAAAATGGTGGCAGCCTAGGAAGTCAGTCATCCCAAAATGGCAACAGACTAGGGAAGTTATTCCAAAATGGCCTAGGTAAATTATTCCAAAATGGTAGCAGCCTAAGGAAATTTTTCCAAAATGGGGCCAGGGATTTAGCTCAGTGGTTCTAGCATCTGCCTGGCAAGCACAAGGTCCAAAGTTCCCTCCCCCATACCCTATAGCACAGTGCTGGGCATGGTGCCTCACATCTGTAATCCCAGTACTCGGGAGGCAGAGACAGGAGGATTGCTGTGAGTTTAGGGCCATCCTGAACTACAAAGCAAGACCTTGTCTCAAAAAAAAAGAAAAAACAATTATTCCAAAATGGCAGCAGCCTAGAGAAATGTGGGAAATGGGAAGGGGATGTAACTAGAACTTTTGTCTTAAGTTCTAGTCGCCTCTAATTATTAAATAACTAATAATTGGGCAGAAATGAGACTTGGAGAAGCTGAGCTTGGCCCAATCCACGCTACTCTGGGCAGCAAGACCCCAGACTCCAGCCTGCCACACCTTTTACTATCCCAGATCCAAGCTCACTACACCTTTCATTCAATACATTCTAAAAGACCTGGTAGTGCAGGGCAGCCACCAACAATAGTCCTAGAGAAGATACATAGATGAAGAACTCACAGGGCAAGGTAGATGTCAGCAAGAGTCTTTGAGAAGTTATGGTAAATCCGAGTGCAGTTCTACCCTGAAGCATCACAGCATGTGGGACCATTGTGTCCCTGTTGCCACCAGGGGTGAAGATAAGAGTTAAATCCAAAGTCCATCTGCAGGCAGGAAGGCCTGGTCAGTTTTGACCTTGCAATTCCAAAATAGAATTGTTCTCAACAGAGAAGTCTTTCCAAAATGGTGACAGCCTAGAGAAGTTGTTCCTTGGAATTTGGTTCATAGGCTGTGGACCCCTACAGCTAAGAGAGAAGGAAGACTGGCTCCTACTGCTCCAACCAGCAACACCCCCTGACTTCATCCACATGGAGCTGGTTTTAGGTGCCTGCCGAATGCAAGAGTTGCAGGGTCAGGAAGCTTCTCTTCATATTTCAGAAGGAAGGCCAGGCAACATGTCCCTGAGAAGGTAGTGTGTGAAGCACAAAGTACAGTGGAGACCCCAGAGGTTTGAAGGATCAAGAGCATGGATCATAGAAGGAAAACTACAAGAAGAGAGCAGGACAGAACCAAGAGAGAAGCCTTGACAGCTACAACCACCCAAAGTGCCACAGGAGCAGAGACACCCACGCCCTTTGGAGTTCGCAACTTGCCGCAGATGCTGAAGTGGAACTGTGGATTTAATGTTTGCCCTGCTGGATTCTGGAGTTGCTCTGGTCACATTCCTTTGTATCCCTTTGTTTGTAACTTTTGGAATAGAAATGCCTATCTTGTGCACTGAATATTAGAAGTGTTTGACTTCCCTTTCATTTGTACAAAGGCTCATAGCTAAGAGTTTGCCTTCAATTTCAGAGGAGACTTTGGACTTGAACTTTTCAGCAACACTGAAACTACTAGGTCTTTAGCAACTCTTAGAGATGAACTAAATGCTTTTTTGCATAAAGGGATATGCACGAGTCTTTTAAGGCCACGGGCAGAGTGTTATGTTTTGGGTCTGCATGCCCCACCCCCCAGCCTCACGTACTGATAGGCTTGATCTAGAGTGTGTGAGGCTCTGATTGATGATGCAATGCTAAACTCAAGGCTCTCAGATTAAGGGTGTAATTGCTACTGCCTCAGTAGTCTGAGTAAGATAAAAAGGGCAGAGACACTGTTCACCCTCTCTCCGTGTCTTTTCTACCTGGTGTGTTCCATGCCGTTTCTCCTCTGTGGGGTTGTTGGTCATCCCTGTCTTGAAGCCAGTTGACTATGGACTGAAATCTCTGTGAAAAGTAAACCCTTTCCTTTAAAAAAAAATGAAAGAAAGAAAAATAACTACAATTTCAGTGACTCTATGTATAATTTATATGCTCTTCTATTTACACATAAAATTGGCATTACATAATTATGAATTGTCCAGTTCATGCTAATATTAAACTTTAATTTTTCTTAGTTTCAGTAACAGAAAACACGATGACAAGCTGCTGAGAGAGTTGAGGTAACATCTTGCTTAGCAAATTCAAAGCAAAGAACCGAATGGAAGGAACATCTGCCATCTGCAGGTTTGTGGAGTGAGCTGCGGTTTCACTGCCACACACTACGCCAGGCCTCTCAGCTCTGTCCCTGCCCAGGTTGTCCATCACTGTCCCCACCTCCACCCTCATAATGATCTGGGGTTCCCAGAGCCAACCCCATCTCCAACATCTGATGGCCATGGAGACAAGCACCCAGCATCCTTTGCAGCTGACACATATGCTGAGCCAGTGTCCATCCTGGGTCTCAGAGTGGCATCCCCCAAAAGGATGCCACAGGATGCTAAGCCACTAAGCCTGGAAGCCTTGCTGTTCATAGAGACTTCCAACAGACACATGCCTTGTTTGGGGGAACATGCTAAGAAGTCCACAAAGGGCCGGGGATTTAGCTCAGTGGTTCTGGCGCCTGTCTTGCAAGCGCAAGGACCTGGGTTCGATCCCCAGTAACCACATAACAATACTGGGCGTGGAGACTCACGCCCAGCAGCAACCAGTACCACATACCACAGTGCCGGGCGTGGTGGCTCACGCCTGTAATCCCAGCACTCGGGAGGCAGAGGCAGGAGGATTGCTGTGATGTGAGTTGGAGGCTGAGCTCAGGGCCAACCTGAACCACAAAGCGAGACCCTGTCTCAAAAAAAAAAAAAAAGAAGAAGAAGTCCACAAAGCCTTTAAACATCTAGAAAAGGAATTGCTAGAGGTGCTATTCCGAGAAGGACAAGGAGTCCACACACAGTATACTGCCTCCTTCCCTTAGCTGACTTCCAGTGGAAAGGAGAGAGTGCTGGACTCAGGCTGGGAAAGATGTGCCTGTGACTCCTTCTGGGAAGCTGAGAATATTTATTTTTAAGGATTTCATGAGTTTCTTTCAAAAGCA
Source organism: Petromus typicus (assembly GCA_004026965.1). Taxonomy (NCBI): domain Eukaryota; kingdom Metazoa; phylum Chordata; class Mammalia; order Rodentia; family Petromuridae; genus Petromus; species Petromus typicus. Next base: position 64,595 of record PVIR01004244.1, on the reverse strand, counting down.
ACTGATTCATTAACACATACAACCAGAGTTTGGTTAGCTATCATATTATCTGACAGCCCAATCAGCTATACACACACACACCACAGAAGCACACAATTCATTTTTAAATCTAAGAGAAATGAGTAAAAATTAGACTGTCATCTTCAAGTTACAGTCAGATAATTTTATCTTCCCCTGCCCCCCGGGCATGCTGAGCACAGCAAAGCAACGTGTGCAGTTTTGAAAGGATACCACATCCCCAAACATGACTTTGAACTCCACCCTCCCTTCCGTCAACCTACATTAAAACTGACCTCTGAATGGGAAGCTTTCAGAGACTTTTTCATGATGCCTGGAAAGTATTTCTTTTTAAATCAAAGTGTTTTCAACACAGGCCATGGCTAACTGCAGAGTGACAAAGTAGCCCGGGGTTGAACTGATGGCCTTATGCTTTCAAGGCAGGCACTAGAACCACTGAGCTAAATCCCTGGCCCCATTACTATAATGGATTTATTTTTTTATTTTGAGACAGTTTCACTAAGTTGTTAAATTGCACAGGCTAGGCTCGAATTTCCTATCTTCCTATCTCAGCCTCCCAGACTCTTGAGTTTGCCTCCTCAACTCACCCAGAACTCGGGAACAGAGGCCTCCTCTCTCCTCCACACGCCTAGTGCGGCAGTGGGATGCAGGCACCATGTCCCGCCGCCAGCCCCAGGAAAGACTGAAGAGGTTGTCATAGGAATGAGCTTTAAAACATCACACGGGCTTCCTTGCCCAGCTCCAGGGAAAGGGGGATATTACTGACCTTTGAACAAATCCTGGGATGATTTATAAATGAAATTCAGACCCTGAGAGCCTTTACACCTATAAAGGAGTGTAATAAATATTCTCCACCTCCATCTGTTTCTGCTCCAACCCAACACACTGTCCTCGTCCCCAGAGCACCTGTGCTCAGCAGACAACCACCTTTCTGCTCCGCCAGAGCCTTGCAGACCACCTGCACGCTTGCAGACCACCTGCACGCTCACCCACCAAGCTCATTTCGGAGGGAACAAAGGATGAACAGTGGGTTACTGAGGCAGAACCGGAAACTCCATTTCCGCCATGGTTGACTTAATCCCAAGCTTATCTTAACAGGAGCCTTCAAAAGTGAGGGGCAAGGAACTGAGGCCACGGTGAGCCCCTGGTGTGAGCTCAGCCTCATTTTCAGCCCACACCACGCTTCCTTCCTGCTGCTGTCGTGGCTGAGCAGCCCCTCCTGTGAATGCAGCCAGCTAGAAGGCCTCTTGCATCTCACACACCAAGGCCAGGTGACCGAGAAAGTGGAAGTAAAGAAAAGGTTAGACTAGAGCAGCCAGGAATTGTGTTCAAGGAAAGCTGTCGCAGACAGGCATACTGAGGAGTGTTAATCAGAGTATTCTTTCTTGCTAGGGGTAGAGTCCCAAGACAAACAAGCTGAACTGGAAGGACACTGGAATATCCATACATATCTTGTCTCTTACTACTGAGAATTGGCCCTGGATGCCATGAGGATCCTCTTTCTCCTCTCTCGTTCTCTCCAGCAGAGAAGGGTTTTCTCCATGTGACTGAAAACACCCTCTGGCAGCCCTAGATTCCTTCCCATCCCTCCAGTCTTCCTGAGTCAAAATGTGCTCACTACCAGAGTCTTAGGAAAATCCTAGGAAAGGCCTAGGATTGGCCCAGACTCTGCCACATGCCCATCCCTTGCAGGTGTCACTGCAGCAGAGTGTATATGCCAAGGGTGCAGAGCTCTGGGCCTGGCAGACCCTCAGAGCACAAGAATGGGCCTAGGGAGAAGCAGTTCCTCAAAGAGCTGATGGCGGTCATCACCACAGATTCTTAACATTTCACAGGGGCTATTGTGGAAACTGCCTTGACCAAAAGGAATGTTCATAGTGAGCTCAGCTGCCAGCATTAAAGACTGGGCCAGGGAAAGTGTTACAGAGTCCCTTAGACCACCTGCAAAGGCGGCCACCTACCCTCCCTCCCTGTACACCCAGAGCCAAAAGCCAAGCAGGTGTGGTATCTTTCCTGAGACTTCATTCCACTTGAAAAGACCCTTCATTTTATCTTATGCAAGTGAGCAGAGGAGAGTATGTTGATTCCGTGGGTAACAAACAACCTCTCATTAGGAGAAATATGACACCTCACTCCACTGGGCCATTTGGTAACCACAATCTGACACTGCAGGAGCTTTTCCTGTGAGACCGGAGATATTTGAGCCACTTCCTTTTCAAACAACTTCAGTTAATAGCTTTCCATGCTATTAGTGGAACGAGTCCAAGCTATCTTTGATTTATATTCACTTGATTGAAGAGAAGTTCTGCCTTGCAAGGAGAAATAATTTCCTGGGAATCCCACAGAGTGTAAGATTCCTGTGGAGTTGAAGAGAACACAAATTTAGAGAAATTTAACTCTTCCAGAGAGATGGAAATAGATGGAAAGTCTTTTTGCTTCCGTGCTGGCCCCTGCTTTTCCTTCATTAGCTCACCCCATCCCTCTTTTCTCACTAGTTTTCCAAACACTGGGAAAGGAGAGGGTCTTCTTGGATCCTGAGACACAAAGCCACTTGGATAAGAATTCCACAGCCTGGCAGGTCAAACCACCATATTTTTAGGCAGCATATCAGTCCAGTCCCTCGTCTGTACTGCCTGTGAATTTCTAACTCAGCCCGGCCGCCTTTGGGCAGCGAGTAGGAGGGCCTTAGGCAGACTGTTGTTTACTAAGAGGCAGACACCACTTAGCACAAGAGACCTGCACGACCACCTGCCTGCTTTGGGCTGACCCACAGCCCACCTCAGGAGTCTTTGGTACATTTCATCCAAACAAAACAATCACAGAACTGGATGCTGTATATGGGTGCTTCACAGGCTGGAAGAAAGACAATCAAGAAATGGCATTTGTTCCGCTGTTGGAAACCTGGCTTCATTTTCAGAGCACAGAGAACAAGTCACCTCAGTCCTAGAAGAGATCTTTTCTTCTTAAGAAGTTTTTTTAAAGTAATTTGAGTTACAGAAAAGCCACAAATACACTACAGAGAGTTCCCGTATATCCCTCATCTAGTCCCACTAACGTCAGCACCCTTTGTTACATTTGTCAAAAGGAAGAAATAGACACTGGCACAGAACCATCACCCAAACTCCAGATGCTGTTCAGACTTCGCCAGGCTTCCCACTGACACCCAAGAATCCCATCTGATTCCACATTCCGCTTAGTCATCATGTGCCCTCAGTCTCCTCAGATCTATGGCGTCTTTTCAACCTTTCCTTGTCTTCCATGACTTTGCAATCTTGAGTTTGGGTCAGATATTTTGTAGGATGTCTTAAAACTGCTGATGGCGTCTTACAGTGAGGCCCAGCCTATGAGTTTTCAAGAAGAAAACCTAGGGGTGGAATGCCAGGGATAGATTTTTCAGAGGCAAGTAACTCAGAAGTTACCTGCCTCCAAGCCACGTCCTGTTTTGTTTGTACCATGCTATATTGTTGTTGTTGTTGTTTTGTAGAAAGTGTGTGTTAATTTTGTGCTAAGATTTTCCAATTGATATTTCCAGTATCTTTTTAAAAAACAGTGACCCAGGCATTTGGTGCTGAGCACTGAGCAGTGTGTGGGCCACTTTGGGGGCCACACAGCACACAGGCCCAACATGGAGATTCCAGGAAAGTGGGATTTTCTGTTTTCTCTTCTTTCATAACAGATGCAGATGGTCTCATGAGTCAAGCAAACTGAGGCAAGAGCAGAACTGTGATGACTTGGGTCTCCAGGCAGCAGCATTTTTCCTAGTGACAGGAAAGGGTGTGACCGTGCTCTCTCCTCACTGCATGGGACTGTATGGGGCCATGGTCCGCACCTCTCACTGGACAACAAAGAGATTGGCTTAGCAAGGAAGCTGATGGTGAGGGAAGTAGATGAGTGAAGGGAAGAGACCATGAAACATTCTCTTGCCCTGACTTCCTTCCAGAACCTTCCTAGGCCAAATACCTACCACGACCTGGGGACAGTTTTATCACCTACTGTGGCACAACCATCCAATGACGACTAAAATGCTGGATCGACCCTGGACAAGGACCCTTGCAAATTCTACCTCAGAAGTCTTTAGAGGCCCAGAAAGTATCTGTCTCATTCTCATCTTCCTGCACCTATCCCACTATTGTATTTTGGTTCAAGTATGTATGCATGTATATTTGCATGAATGTATTATTTCTGAGACAGAGTTTCATAGTGTTACCCAGGCTGACTTGAGCTCTGGGGCTTAAGCAATTCTCCTGCCTCAGCCTTCTAAGACTACAGCATTCCTGCCACGCCTCCTCCTATCCCTCTGTCTGTGACTCAGACATCTCTTATCATAGAAGCCCCAGTTCTGAGGCTCAGTGTCTCCCTCCCAAGAGAAATAATGACAGTCTACTCAATTCTCGCTCCTGGTCCTTCTCCTCCTCTCCACCTTTCCCATTCTTTCCTGATACCCTAGCCTTGAGAACTTGAGAAATGACCAAAACAGTCTCCAAGCTCTCCATTCATGCGATGCTCCCCACCAGTGTGTTGAGGGGAAGACGTGGGGCACTCAAAGAGCAAGCACTGGACCCGGCAGAAGGAAACTTGGATCTTACGCTGGGTACCAGTGCTGTGTGGTACCAGCAAATCACCTAACTTCTCTGAGATGAATTTTTTTCTCACTGATCAAATCAAGTGGGCTTCTTACCTGCCTTGCCAATTTCTTGCTTTCTGTGATGTGTCAACTTAATCAGATCACAGAGCAAGGTTCGTGACTCTTTCTCTTCAGCCTCAATCCTACATCCTTCCCTCTTTGTCCTGTAGCAGCCCAACTTCCTGTTTCAGAACCTTCTTTTTGCATATGTGTTAGGCCTGTGCTCCTGCTCCCGACAGAACTGCCATTAGGAGCAACACATTCCTGTCTGAACTAAATGCGGTGATGTTGGCTCTGGCATTTGGCCAAGGGCACCCTCAGGAAAAGTTTAATAATCAACAAATGAACCCAGCAAGCAAGCGAGACAAATAATGGGTGTAATGTGCTCCGTAAACCACTACCAGGCTGTAGTACATGGGAAGAGCTGGGGGGGCCTGGTCTAAACAGATCATAAGACCCGACCTGGAATATAGCCCATGCCTGTGACCTGACCCTACCCGTGTTAATGGCTCAGACACTGACAGCTGACTCAGATATGTCCATCCACTGGCTGACATGCTACCAACCACACTCTTCCAGGAGCTGAATGGTCCCAGATATACTAAATCATGAGATTCGAGAGATTGAATGGAAACACTGAGCAGAATCAGATCTGGAACACTCATATTGGTCTAGCTGAAGCACCAGAAGCCACCAGAGCAATGGGAGACAGAGAGACAGAGCTGAGAGATCTGTCAGCCTCATTCCCAGCATTCAAGTAGCATTTCCAGTGGGCTGAACCCTCTCATGTCCTCGTATGTCTGAGATATTTTTCCCAGGACACTGAATAATAAATCCTTCTTTGCTTAAAATGGGGGTGAAGTGGGGGTTGGAATTCCTGTTCCTGAAATTCCTGTTCCTCACTCACAATCTTTCACAGAGACAATGGGAAACAAAATAGACTTGCTGGGTGTACTAGCACATGCCTGTTATTCCAGCACTCTGGGAGGCTGAGGCAGGAAGGTGGCAAAGTCAAGCCAAGCCGGGGCAACCTGGTGATTTAAAAATACCTTATTTGAAAATTAAAAAATCAAAAAAATAGGCTGATGTTATGGTTCAATACGATAGCTCTAGGTTAAATCCCCTAGATCTAAACAAAAACCCAGACTTTTATTAACAAGTACAATTTATTCACAGGGAGAAGGGAAAGCTGCCCATAAGGGCTGGTGCCAGGCAGGCAGCTAGTGGAGGAAGAGGAGTGAGGGCGGCCCTGGGGCCCAGGCAGACTCTGCTGCCCAGAGCTGAGGGCTGTGCTGGTGCCAGGGGTCAGGCAGACCCTGCTCCAGGGAGCACAGAGAAGTTGAGCCAGGAACCCCAGGGAGGTCTCATGGAAGTGAGCCTCGGCCCGGTCTCCTCCTGCCAGAGCTGGAGTTGACAGCCACCTGTCACGGCTCCTCCACAGAGACTGGCTGGCTCTGCGGGGCTGGGAATCCCACCAAGCCGGGAGATGGCCAAGCTCACACTCGGCCAAAATGCAGACAAATCACACAAACAAAGGGACAAAACTAAAAGAGATGTGGCCGATTCCAGGCCTGTTCAGTGGGGTCCTGGCGAGAAAAGATTCCAGTCAGGGACGGTAACTTGGGGGTGTTTGTCATTAGACAGTGACGCACTGGTGAACTTGTAGTTCCTGTACTTTGTCTGCCCAGAGATCTTCTTTATTAATTTCCTTCTATAGGAGGCAAAATCAATTGATTCGCCCTTGTTGAAAGCGCTTTGGTTTCTGGGAGGAGACAGAATCTGAAGGACTAAAATGGGCGTCTGTGTCACTTTTCTTCCAAAGGACAGAGACTGACTCTGCTATGACAGTGGCTTCCACAAACATCTGCAATCTAATTCCCTTTCAAATCTTCAGAAATTGAACATGATGAGAGGAAGGTACATATGGATTTTCTAAATATGACTTCCAAGAAATAATTCTTTGAAAGTCTGGATATCACAACCGTGAGGTAAAACAGAGGCAGGCGCCTCTGCAGTACGGAATGCCCCCCCAGGCACTAAGCAGGTGCTTTTCACAGGTGGGATGGGCTCCCCCAGAGCTCCTTGGGCCTCCAAAAGGCCCTGTGACACCTATTTCACCGAGACAAGACTGAAGTGTAAAGAAGCTGCCACAGCTAAAGTGGAATCACCCCGAGATTCCGACCCCAGTCCGCCTGTTCCCCGTTCCTGTCTGCGACCGAACAAAAGGGAAGTCAGTGTTTCACTCGCAGAACCACAGAAATGTCAGAGGCCCAGCGGGAATTATTTCCCAATAATGCATTAGAAAAAAAGGACAGAACATTAGTACTTATGAATTCTTAAGCAGTGGGCATATGGATGTCAACACATTACTTTCTGACTTTTTCTGAATTGTTAAAAATCACCACTGCCACTAAAAATAAAAAGGCCTTGAAGAAGTTGTCTTAAAAGTTAAATGTTCCCACAAAATATGGGTGACTTCCCATCAGAGGAACTACAGGATTCCCAAGAGAATAGACACAGTATTGCTAATAAACACGATCATTTCTTTACCCACCCTTTCAGCGACAGTAAAAATGAGGCTGAAACTCAATTTCAGTAAATGCCTGAAATAAATATTCAGACAAAGAAAATACCAAATCAATATAAAATCTACTTAATAGTCTTTGGTTTTTATAGGAATCAGAATAGAATCCCTTTATTTAGTAAACTCTTCAGCAACTATTCCACAAAAGTATTTACTATGAATGGTGAGATGCACCTGTAGTATTTTTCTTATAGATTTGACACCAGGGATAGCTAGAGTCAAAGGAACAATGGGTGTTAAAGCAAAACCACATTCTGATTTCCTTCAAAATCTGAACTAAGCAACTATTACAGTCTGTTACAGGGTAAACGTGGAACTACCAGGCTTGTTTTAATAGACTTCTACTGCCCCCTGCTGTACAGTAGGTAAATGACAGGACATCCTCATTTAGCACCAGGCAGATGTCTCCGAAAGGATGTCAAGGGTAGGGTGAAATAGGCTGGGCACGTGGTCCACTCACCGCTCTGTCCCCAGCATATAGCACAGTATGGCGCCTGGTATACAAAACAGTAAGCATTTAATAAAAGTGTTCAGTGAGTGAATAAACAGGCAAGGAAGGTGTACTCACTGACTCTGTGGAAAAGCTACCAAGATTTATAGGTAAACACACACACACACACACACACACACACACACACACACACACGTATACTGTAATGCTCTGCTAAGTGTTTGAAAATAACTTGATTCCAATTGTGTGTGCTTTATCAGCAGTCCAAAATTTCACTAGTCTAAATGAACTGTTAGAGTGTGTGTGTGTGTGTGTGTGTGTGTGTGTGTGTGTGTGTGTGTGTGTGTGTGTGTGTGTGTGTTTAATGGTGCAGAAGGCACAGCACCACTGACCTACATCTCTGGCCCTAAATTAGAATATTTAAACTTCAAGGTACATATGGATTTTCTAAATATGACTTCCAAGAAGTAATTCTTTGAAAGTCTGGATATCACAACCGTGAGGTAAAACAGAACCGTAGAATTTTCTCCAACTTGTTCAGAGACCATACAAAGTTCTCCAAATCATCTTCCACCCCAAGCTCCAGGCCCTGCCCTCTGCTGCCAGCCGTCCAGTGATTATCTGTAGTGAAGGCAGAGATGGGAATGTCAGGACCATTCTCCATGAAGGGTACGTGTAGAAAGACCCCAGGGCTAGGCGACCCGTACTGTGTACACCTATGTACCTTCCAAGAAACTTGAGCTTCACTATGGAGTCCAACGTGCCTGTGCAGGACAGTTTTTAAGGGGACGCGATTAAATGCGAAAGTAGGTGATGAGACAACTTCAATAGGGCCCCGCCCAGGGGAACATTAGAGTGGGCCTGGTTTCCCAGCCCCCAGGAGGTGAGCTTTGGAGGACTCAGATAGGGATCGAACAAGCAGACAACAGAAAGGAAGGTGCACTTGTGAGTGGGGAAAGCATGCCTGAGCCACATTTGTTTTGTGTTGTTTTAATTAAAACCACGCCCTGGAACCAAACCAGGACTTTGTGCTCACTAAGCAAATGCCGACTCACTGAGCTACAGCCCAGCCCCAGCAGCCACCGCTGAGAGCAGAGCTAACCCTGTCCTTTGCTGTGAGAAGCTAATCCCACCGTGCTTGAAGACTATGGCAGTTCGCTTTAGAAAGACATCAGTTTTCCTCCTGCTATTTCTATAATCACATCTACTCATCCCATGGGACCAACTACAAAGCCAAACCCCAGGAGCAATTTTTCAGTTTTTACTTATTTATCCATACAAAATTCATGAGAACAGATTCTGAGAATGCTAGATCATGCTAGATTAAGCTACAATTTTGATAAGGATGCCTTTAGCAGAAACCATGAATTTCAGTCATCAGGTAAACTGGAAACGATAATTATGTGTTCCTTTCTGCTGTGAAATCAGGGCTCAGCAGTGGCCTCCAGTGAGAATGGTGAGACACACACCCCCACCCCCCGAGCCACGGGCTCAGGTGCTGCACGAACTCAGGTCCTGGAAAGCAGGAGCGGAGGCCGTGTCTGCACACCCACCCAGGATTCCCACTAAGGCTTGTCGGCCTGCCACGATGGCGGGGTCCCAAACCATCAGCCACAGCAACCAACTCAGCCTCCAGCTCGGCTCTGGGACCAGGGGGACCTTCTTGGCACCTAGACAGATGGAGGGGGCTTCCATCATCAAAAGACTGCAGCGTGTGTCCCTTGGGACACACTTTTGTCTGGCTGGGTCTGTCTTCCCTATACACTGTCCTTTGTGAATGTACTGAATACCTTAAGCACCGTCATGATATTCCACTCATAGGTGCTTTTATGATGAACACACCTTATAACAAAGGTACTATTGCAATAAGGTGGTGCTCACAAGGTAATGGTGAGGCTAGCAGAAGCCTGCTCTGTGAAGCTGACAACCTTGTAGAATGGAGGAACAGCCCTCTGAAATCTCCAGTACAGAGCAAGACACTTGAGGAAACTGGGTATAGTCCCACCACACACAGGCCCTGCTTTTACCCAGTAGTAAAGTAGTGTTTGTCCAATGGACAGAAAGTATATCCGGGAATCAATGAATAAAAGTGGTGAGGTGATCTTCATTTTAAACCTCTAGGTCCACTTGAAAATCTCTTGCTTTCCATCCCTACAGTTTTACACTAGGCTGGTTTAGTTGTGTCAGAGAAACACTTCATGGGGGGAATATTTTTACCAGTCAAGAATGGCCTTTCTTGCTCTCAGTCCCTTACATGACAGCAGTCAGCCAGCGAATCAAAAGAGAAAAGGGCGTGCACGGTTCCAGCTACTGGCGCTGGTCCCGAGGATCCAGGGAAAACAGCAAGGAGTATTTGGAAACTAGTGGAGCCTGTGAGAGAACTTCCTTGCGCTGCTTTGGTTAACAGGCAAAGTTAACAGAACGAGAGCGACCCTCAGGGGCAGAAGGCCACCAAGGGCTCAAATCCCTCAACAGTGAAGGTGAAGCCAGAGTTGTGGCTGAAGGCCAAGGAACAGCAAGTTGGTATATTTCAACGGTGGTCTCATTTTTCTCCATCTTTGGTGAGTTACATGAGCATAGATTTTGTTTTTATTACATTGTTCCTGTCCCTGCTCAGTCTATGTAGTTTGTTAATTTTACACTTCATCCATCATAGGCTGCAATAATGGGATTGTGCTCAGAGTATTGAATAAACATCAGTTAAAGTCTGTAGAGCTGACCTCGATAACTTGGGGTCCGGAGCTTCCCCGTTTTAGGAAGGAATGGCCCTTTGGGGACCGAGCACACACAGACTGCGTACAGAGTTGCACCGCGGGGTGCAGGTTGGAGCTGGAAGACGGGAGCACGTGTCGTCGTCGCTCGGCTGGAGGACGAGCCCACCCGGCACCTCACACTCACTGTCCTCACTCTGACAAGTCCCCAGGAACGAAGCTTACTTTCCTCATATAAAGAGTTTGTAGGGGACAGTGAAGCTAGGGTGCCAGCTGTGTTCATTCCGTCAGTGAGACCTAGGCGAATTTTCTGCGGGAACAGAAGGCCGGGGGCAGCTAAAGCAGCCCGGTGACAACGCTGGCGATGAGGCCTCCGCGGCAGAGGCAGGAGCGCTGCCAAGAGTTCGAGGCTCACCTGGGCTACACAGTGAGCTCAGGGACAGCCTGACCTCCAAAGCAAGACCCTGTCTCAAAAAAACTAAAAAATAAAATAATAAAATAAAGTGTTTTATTTTTTTCAGTCTTAAGATTCTTAAATACTTCCCCAATAAGTGAATGAAGACAGCAACAATCAGCTATGCCTAGAACTGATTTGCTCCTCAAGCACGTAGAAGAGAACTCATCCGAAGCTTGCCGAGCCAAGTGGCACGGTTGTGACGACTCCAAAGTGAGGAAAGGGATCTGCAGTGCAGGAGACAACGTGCACTTCAGCACAGACGAGTATCCGTCCGCTCTGCCGTCAGCATCTGTCCTTCACAACGCAGGCTCCTCCGCTTTTCCCAGGAAACAACAGAATACAGCCCAATTTCAGCTCTGTGGAGAACACTTCCTTCACTGGAACAGCATAAAAAGAGCATCGGAAATCCATAATTCTGCTGCCCATTAAGAAACACTTCTCTAATATTATGCTGCACCATGCTCTGTAAGAATTACTAGAAATACAGATTGAAATTTGTTATACAAGTTAGGGCCCAAGAATGTGCATCTAAAACAAGTATGACAGGTGATTATGGATTCAAATTAAAAACTCACACTTTGACTACTTAGCTGTCTTTTTTTTCTAAGAACTGCCCACAAACCCTTACCACCAACTCTGAAGGCCCTCGGGTGATCTGCACGCCTGGTCATATCTGGCCTAGACCCTTACAGCCTCCCCTACACCGCTGCAGCTCTGCCCTGCAGTTAGCGAGGCCACAGCGGCCCCAGACCTCTGCCCTGGGGCTCCTGCCTGACGCCCACATCTTCCTCTCCTCTTCTCCGCTCGGAGAAAGGCGGGGAGGAGGGAAAGACACAGCGACCTGCAGCAGAAGCCAGTACAGCCAGCTTCTCTCCCTTTGCTGAACAAGGGAGACTTCTCTGAGCTTCACGTGACTCCTAGATAAAAATGGAGATGAAAATAACCACACTCTTCCTAGTTTAGATGTTAATGTTTGGTACTCCTCCCTGTAGGAAACCCTCACTCCTCTGAGGAAAAACCAACTGGTCTGGACACTAAGTATTATGAACACTCCACTTAGAGAAGCCCATAAATGTAACAAGGACTTTGTCTCACCAGACACGCCAAGAAACCCAACTCTGGGAGATGGGCATAGGCGACTACATTAGATCAAACCAGGGTATCAAAATTCTCCAGCCAAGCCCAAGAGGGGAGCTTACCTTTGACTTTCTCATTTATTTTAGAGAAGTTTCATGATGGTTTTCCTTATTATTTTGATACTAAATAAGAAAATACAACCACTGGTATTTAGGACCCCACAGGAACCACCTAGTGTATGTGTAAGGAGGCAGGTGGAGGGCATGCAGCTAGCCATATCCATCCATTTAAAAATATTCTGTGTACTATGTGTAGAAATATTTGAGGATGCAAGTGACAAAAATATATAATTTCTTCTGTCCAAGGAACTTAATTGGGTCAAGGGAAAATACTGGAAAATGCTCTCATCCATAGACAAAAATCAGTCACCATCACCTTCCAAAACTAATTTATTACCTGAAAGGGGTATATAATATCTGCACAGATGATTTAGAAGTATGTCTAGCAGGACTTTGACATTCTCATCACATCCTCCTAAGATTCCTAAGTACACACTCCCATCTTACAGGTGGACAAGCTGAGGTTCAACTGTTACCGAAGGATCTGTCCAGTTCACAAAGCAGGGAGTGGTGAGAGCAAAGCTCAGTTTTCACTCCTAAGTAACACCCATCTCCCTTTCCTTAATTTGAAGTCTAAATACTCAGTCTTCATATTCTCTAACTGGGAAGTTTAAACCATCTTACTTTAGATGACTTGTCTTGCTCTGCAAGTGGCTATACAATCATTTGCCTGTACAACAACTATGCTAGTCATTTAACAACTTTTTTGGGTTTATTTCTTTGAGACAGGGTCTCACTCTGTAGTTCAGGTTGGCCCTGAACTCGCTATGCAGCCCAGCAAGCCTTAAATTCACAGCAATCCTCCTGTATCTGCCTCCCGAATACTGGGATTACAGATGTGAGCCACCACATCTGACACTGTTGTATGTGGTTACCCGGGATCCAACTCAGGACCTCCCACTTACCAGGCAGACATTTGAACCACTGCAGCCCCTATTTAACAATTCTTAAAGAGCTGAGGATGTAGGTCACTGCTAAGATTGCTTAGCATTCAAAAGGCCCTTGGCTCAATCCTCAACACTGGGAAATAAAATTTCATAGTTCTTAGTAGTGATAGAAAGGTACGGACAAGCTTCTGGAAGTACAGTTAGAGAGATATGAAGTCTACTGTTCTTTCATCAAAATCCCATTTACTAAGGCCAGGATTTAGCTCAAGAGCACCATAACTGCCTCATAAGCAAGTGCAAAGTCCTGAGTTTGTTCCCTGGTACTGGAAAAAATGTCCCGTTTACCAGCTGCGTATGAGGAAATGCACTGGTAGTTCAAATTACTCCGGAGACTGAAGCAAGAGATTCACTAGAATCCAAGAGTTCAAGACCAGTTTGGGGAACATGGTGAGACTCTCAACTCAAAAAACAAACATAACAAACCTCAAAACTTTATTTACCCTCAAAATAATCAAATCAGAGCCACAAGAGTATTAATTACTTAACCTAAGAAAACACGCATTTTATATTTAAAAAATCACACAGTAACTATTATTTTGTGTACAACAAAATTCAAGACTATGTCCTGTGCATACACAGGCATGTGAATAAAGACAGGAAAGATTCCCAAGTAAATAATGGTCACCTCTTAAGTACACAATCAAATAGGGGGATTTTCGCTTCTTGATTATATAGTTCATTGAAAGTGGTAATATCACGGGTAACTTAGACATTGTTTTGCTCAATTCTAGCAAAATCTTTTTTCCCCCTACACTTTTTATTGCTGTTCAGAATGTAACCAAGACAAAACTCCTTGCATCTTGAGTTAGGGATATTACTTAGCTGCATCCAGGGCTCCACAATGATTTAAAAATCTAGGTTTGCAAGCCTGAGATACAGGAGACTTCTTTTTTGGTAAGGCAGTCTCCTATACAACTTCACAGGACTGTCAGAAATACAAATATATGTGTTAAAATGTTTTAATGAGCTACAGCTGTGATTCCCTCCCTTAAACTTCTGTATACATATCTTTAGATACTTTTGGTCTGGTCAGTGGTATCTTTCAAGAGCTCCCAAGGTCACAAGCTTAAAAGAATATACAAGTTGTATTTCACTGTAGTCTATTAAAGCTGCTCAATTTCTCAGCTTAAATTCTAGCAAAATGCAAATCTAAAGGTCAGAGTCTTCAAATTTAATCTAAGGCTTAAGTAAAGAAGACAGCAATTCTATACTGCTTGGAAAGGACTTGTTTTCCCCAAAGACAAGTCCTCTCTAGGGCGAAGGCTCAGGGGAGAAGACAACTGCCAGAAACAATGTTGTCAGCTGTTCAAACTGATTATGCCCCACAATTATGACACGAACGGAAAAATATTAGAATGATACATCAATTCTTGTCAAACTCACTCATAAATTTTTAGCCTGAAGCCAACATATATGCAAAAGATACAACAACCCTGGGCCGGGGATTTAGCTCAGTGGTTCCAGCATCTACCTGGCAAGCACAGGGTCCCCAGTAACCACATACAACAATGCTGGGTGTGGAGACTCATGCCTGTTAATTGAGACACTCAGGTGGCAGAGGCATGAGTGCTCTGAGTTCGAGGTTTGTCTGGGCTACATAGTGAGTTCAGGGCCAGTCTGAATAACAAAGTGAGACCCTGTCTCAAAAAAAAGATATAAACAACCCATATTAGTACCTTAAAAGCCTATTTATTATTGGGCTAAAAGGCTGACCTGCATTCTGAAGGGTCATTTTGAAAATATAACTAACCATTAACAGCCACATCAGTGTTTTCTGGAATTTTATGGTAAATTTTAATAGATTCTTAACCTAATAAAGACCAGAAACTTTTAAGTCCCATAGTGGTGAATGTAACAGCTCAGCTCTCATGCCTATATCAAAGGCGAGATACATAACACACTCAGCTTTTTTTTTAAGACATGGTCTCATTTTTGTAGTTCAGGCTGGCCCTGAGCAATGTAGCCCCAGCCTGCCTCGAACTCACAGCAGTCTTCCTGCCTCCAGAGTGCTAGAATTAAAGGCATGAGCCACCACACCCTTCCTTGTGTGTATACCAAGGATTGAACTCGGGACCTTGCATTTGCAAGGCTGACGCTAGAACCACTGAGCCAAATCCCCAGCCCTCCACTCGAGTTTTAAATCAAAACTAACAAAACCAATCTCAGAGTTCCCTGAAAACATAACCCACAAAAGTGAAACACTGCTGGGCGTAGTGCTATACACCCATAATCCCAGTACTGAGAAGGGAAGAGTGCCATGAGTCTGAGGCCAACAAGAGCTACCAAGTGAGTTCAAACCCAGCCTTAACTAGATGATGACTCTCAGAGAGAGAGAGAGAGAGAGAGAGAGAGAGGCAGACAGAGAAGAGTGAAATCGTTATTAAATTCTACAGACAGAAGCATTTTCGCTGAAGCAAGGGTAACCAGCTGTCCATCTTGATGAGAAACACATAAGGCACACTCCACAGCAGGGCCACAGATGGCTCTTTTCAAAAGTAAACTGTGTCTTAAATAGGACAAATCATGTGCTGTCGAGGAATCTTTTAAAAAACCTGATTTGTAATAATTACCAAAAACTGTACCATAGAAAATATACTAGCACTAAAGTTGTTATTTCAATCAACAGTCTTGAATTTGTCTTTAATCCTTTTTATTGCTTCTTACTTAACAATGTTCAGAGCCTTCCAGCTGAAAGTAAAGTGCTTTCTTGGAATCCTACACAGAATGGTATCTTCTTTGGAAAAACATTCTAACAAGATATATTTTTAAATCTGTCTTCATAATTTCAAAGTAAGCTACATAAGTCTTTCATTTCAAACAATTTCTATTATACAACAAACTTTATTTTTCATTCATAGAAACAATCCACAGCATTCATAAAATGGGATATATAAGAAATAACGAGACATTTTTAAGAAAGATTCTTTATGTTTAAGAACAGATGAGTAAGCAATTTAATACAGATGGAACAAAGACAATCCATATAAAATAGGATTTGAATAAGGGAGGAGACACATTAACCAAAGTAAATTAAAAGCTTTTGTGCATCCAAGACCTGGTCTTCACATAAAAACCAAATCAGGTTGTTTTAATAGGTGTTCATAAAGAAAGTTACAAGATTTGAAAACATGTTAGCCTTACATATCACACACACACGCTCTCTCTCTCTCTCTCACAACACACAAACACACACACACAGAGACAGAGAGAGCGAGAGAGAGAGAGAGAGAGAGAGAGAGAGAAGGGGGAAAGAAATAATCCTCTAGCAACACCTAGGCTACTCACAAGTTTTCCCTCACATAGACAAAGTAACTTTTACACACGCAGCTTCCAGGTACAATACCTTATACTCTCAACTTGCGTGCTTCCTGCTCATGCTCTTTTCAGTATAGACAAATATGATTTATGTAATGGAATACGCACTTGAAGAATTCCTTTAAAAAAATCACAAGTTTCATTTTATATATACAAGTTTTTAATTATGTACTGAAAATAAATTACAGGAAATAACTTTAAAATGCAACAGAGAACGAGTCACAATAAACATTCCCATTGAATTCCCTTGGGGAGGTGAGACTGCAGTGCTCAAGGAAGATAAATATCACAAATATATCAAAAACTTCAAATTGTCTATGCATTCACACACGGACATGAGCCACAAACATTCCTTTCACAGGAACTGTACTTATTAGCCTACCACAGAACCAGATTTTGCCATAAACTACAAAACTTTTAATACAAAATTGTATTTATATATTTATAATTCATATACATGCCCTATCTGTGATTTTAGAAAATAAAAGCTACACACTGTACAGACACTCTTAACTCATAGCTGTAGGCAACATTTTTGGATAGAATTTCTCCTCCAATAAAATTAATGGCATATTTTATGTACATGAAGGCCAAACTGCAAAAAGACAGTTCAGATTTCCCCAGATATGCATCTCCTTTTAGGGCAGGTTATAAATTCAAAAAGGCAAGACAAATGTATACCTCAGAATTACTTTCTCAGCTATAAGAGATGTCATGTAATTTTTGTGAAGTTTCTGACACATGCATTTATGTAATACTGGTATTGAAGGCAGTAAAGCAATAGATACTTTTAATGTAGTGGCTCAATAAAGGCTTCATTGTCATTCTGATCTGATTCTTGATACAGTGATTCATAAATTCTCTAAAAATTAAAATTTCAATGGGACACTGTGTTAAAGAGACTAAATAGATTTCTTAAAATATTTCCCTGAAATATCCTTTTACATAAGACAAATTTCACTAACATTAGATTAAGTAAAAAGAAAAGAATTACACATGGCACAAATGTGCATGATCAACTAATGCTCCTCAGCCAATCTCCAGGTCTAAGGAGCCATTCATTAAAAGAATGCTTAAAACCAACAAACAATTTCACACTCTGTGGCAGCCATCTGTGAAGCCAGTTACACTAAACTACTTCTACAGTTGATTGTAAACTTTGGTTTATTTTTATTTGAGTTCTCATTTTACAGCAAGCATGAAAAAGGGAGAGTGGAGTCCATGAGAAGATGAACTGTCAGTCTGTCTTTAATCTGGCATGATGAGACACCTGGTCAGTCAGGCCTGCTTTGATAGAGTTTGTTACAGACTGCCTTATGTTTTCCTCCATCAAATTATCACCCAGGGGCTTCAATACCTGTGGTATGAGAAATGTGCAAAACAAACAAAAACATGAGGTAAAAAAAGAGTTACATATAAAAATAGATATAAAAATTCAATTTAAAGTAATGACAAAAAATAACCAGGAATGTGAGAAATAAAGATGCTTCTCCCAAAAGAAAAAAGTTATGACGTTACAAATGATGTAATTAGACATATGCAACAAAAATTACTTTCCTCTTATTCAAACCATTTACAAATCCTATGAGATGGATGTGCAATTCCATACCCTATATGCAGCATCAAATCTGGTATGTATACAGCATTTATGCAGACCGGCCCAGACGGTCCTGCTTATTGTCCTACATGTATAAGTGTGAACACTTCAGATAGAGAAAAAAGTTAAAAATACTGTCTAATTTTTCTTCTTGTTATTGTTGGATGACAGTCTCTGTAGCTGTGCTGATGAAAGAGCACGATGAACCATTCGACGTCTAGTAACTTCAAACAGTTTGGAAAACACCTAAAACACGGAGTGATTTGTTAGGAGAATGACTCAAAGTGCCTTGAAGCTAAAGAGCTAAGACTACAAGAATTTAAGACTTTGTAGGTTTCTCACCTTCCTGGGACTCCTCTGAAGCAAAAGAAAAGAGAAATGCAAAGAAATTTAGATAGTTTGTTCACAAAGCAAAGATCTCTAAGGATCCCTTTCCCTCAACTATACTATCATGAAAATAATTGTACAAACCTTAGAATCTTCCATTTAATTGTTCTGTTATAATGGCACCTCTAAATCTTAGAATCAATGCTGAACAGATGAATATATTTCAAAAACAGACACCATACAATTACTGAAATTCCTGCCCCCCAAAATTAGTAATGGCTCAAAATTTTAAAGTACATCATATCTTTTCAAAAAGTGAGGTGGTAATAGCTTTAAATTGATATTCTATAGAAACTATCCAAGGATGACAAAACAATGAAGTTTTCAAAAGATAAAAATGTAAACTTCAATATCCAAATATAAACTTCCACATTAGATATTAATAGAGCATTTCTTTAAAGAGAGGGGAAAAAATCCAATATAGTAGGTCAATTTATAACATCATTTGATCCTACTACAAGAAAAGTCAATATCCATTCAACATTCTTCAAAAATGCTCTATTTCTTCACTTTCAATTCAAATCCAAAACAAATATGGACCTGCAAATTTTAAAACCTTTGAGTAAATAAATACTTCACCACTCCAGAAACAGCATGTGGAAATGCCTCTTATATCTACCCCTTATCAATATTAACATCACCTTCTTTCTGGTCCTTGACATGAAGCTCAGGAACTTCACACATCCCCAATTCTACTTCAGTGAAATCATTTGTACACAGCTCGAAGGTACACAACAAAATGGCTTTCCTTAATAGATGTTTACTACACAGGAGTGCAAAGCCTGACTCTGAAACTGCTTTGACGTAAAAGATAATGACTGAAGTTGGTTCTCAGCTCAAGGTGCTTTGCTGTGTTCGTTAGTATTTCCATGGTCACACATCAGTTTCTTCGGAAACCGATCTCTGTAGAACTGTTCCTTGTAGTTGTCACTAAATCATCACTATCTTCATGGATGGCATTAAGGACCTACCATTCAAATTTCCCTACCATGTACCTTCAGAATATTAGCAAGAAGCTTCTCAAAAGCTTTGACTGTACCTCCAAATTTCTTTTCCTTACCTTTTAAACTGTTCATTGATTATACCTTATTTTCTCAAGGAAAAAAAAATAAGACACTATGGTGGTCTTGCCCATGGTCTGGAATAGTCAGGCCTGTAAGTAAGAATTTGTTCAGAGGACAATACAGATGTAAGTTAACCAAAGTATATTATAATTATAACTCTGAAGAAAAAGAAATCCTCCAGTACAGATAGTATAGTACAGATTCTCTATCCAAACAAGACAAAATATCCTTTGTTTTCCTCATATAAAGAAAAGAGGGTGTGCAAATAATTACAGAGGGAGGGCATAATCACAGAGAGAATGAGAATAGTCACTGAAAAACCAAAAGACAGATACCAACCTGTTCCCATAGTGTTTCAGCAATCTGATCAATCATTGTTCCAATTTCTCTGAACTCCCCAGAGTATTTAACATATGCCCAAGTACAAAGGGACGTCAGTGCTAACCCCATGACAAGGTTACACAAGACGGCTATAGAGTTTAGGCC
Source organism: Petromus typicus (assembly GCA_004026965.1). Lineage (NCBI taxonomy): Eukaryota > Metazoa > Chordata > Mammalia > Rodentia > Petromuridae > Petromus > Petromus typicus. The sequence continues at coordinate 44,758 of PVIR01004244.1, read as the reverse complement.
AATGAATCCAGTCAGTCCTGAGATTATATACATTGCAAACATAACCGCAAACAGCGTGGCGGGAGTACGAGCAGCATAGAAGATATTTTTGCCATCATTGTGCTTTATAAAATTTGCATAGGTTTCTTCAATTTCAGCTTCAAGCTGGTCCTGATAACGACGGCAGAATTCGTCTCCACCCATTTTTTTCACAGAACGAAACTGTCTAATGGCCACTTCCTTGAGATCCAGGTGTTTTCGCTCCAGGTCTGAAGGTGCAATGTAAGGCTTGTCCCCACCACATACCTGTAGAGAGGCAATTACAGCTGCAGAGATTATATGCTAGAATATTACTGCTTTACAACATTTCCTGCTCATAACTCTTACAAATCAACTTCAAAACCTACTTACCACACTCACAGATAACTATAGTTTACTATAGATAACTATAGTTTACTATATCTTACATATTTTAACTGACTCAACCAAATCATTTTTCAAACACAACTATAACCTCTAAAACTGAATTCTGCACTGTATACCTGACTCCTCTGGACCCGCTATACACCATAACAGTACAAAAGACTGCAGACAAGATAGGAGATAAAAGATTACACACTAACACAGTACCTTAATGGCTGAGCAAGTTTAAGGCAGAAACTGTTAGGCCTTAACCTGTGCAGCACATTACTAATAAAAGCACTCAGACTCATGAGCCAAAAAATATTTCAGCAGTTTATTTAACAACTTGTATTCTAGCCACGCAAATTATTTTTGCAGTTTATTTCTAGTAGAGGTCATAAGGGAAATTAGAGAACAAAGTCACGTGACAATATGTAAGAAACACAATTATAATAGTACCTCAGTTTATGAACTTTTTTTTTTTTAAACTATTTTGGGAAAATGGCTGCATTTACGTTTGTGTGGGAAAGATGGCCATGCTCATCTTTGTTACCCTATGCAGAGTTTGCAAACGGGGATCTCACATGCTTTTGTTTGTGAACTGAACTGTTCACAAGCAGAAGCATGAACTGAAGTATTACCATACTTTAAATACAGAAATCATCTAGCCCACACGAGCATCAAACTTAAATTTTGTTACAAACCTGTTCCATACTTTTACAATAACTATCTCGTGCTCCTGCTACTGCAGCAAGATTATTAGCTTCAGCCGTTGCCTAAAAGACAAACAGACACACCATTGTGGAAAAAAATATCTCATGACTCTTAAATTTTAATTAACATAATAAATTATGTACAACGAACAAGTCCAAAAATGAACCACAGAAAATATCAATTTTTAGTTTTCCTATTCTTTGCAAGGGTTTATTAACAGGATATGATATAGTCTTCTAACCGGACTATCTGCCTGCTTGTGTTTCACTTAGATTCATATCAAAATAGGCCTGGAAAAAAAAAAAATAGGCCTGGAGAGCAAGTGTGGTGGGGCACTCCTATAATACCACCACTCGGGAGGCTGAGGCAGGAAAATCACCACAAATTCAAGCCCAGCCTGAGCTATGTACTGAGTTCAAGGCCAACATGAACTACAAAGTGCAACACTGTCTCAAAAAAATAAAAAACGTAATTAAATAAAATAGGCTAACAGAAAATACCTCCTATGTTCAGACAACAGACAGAGATAAACATCTATTACTCTAAAATGTACTGAGTCTCCAGATGTAAGGAATCATGAATTTTCTACATGTGGCTCTATCATAATGATCCATACAATAGGTATTTTCAAACCTACAAAACTGTATATTACATGAATCATATTAGAAAATACTGTTTGGGCTGGAGATTTAGCTCAATGGTTCTGGCGTCTGCCTGACAAGCACAAGGTCCTGAGTTCGATCCCCAGTAACCACCTAACACAATGGCAAGCATGGCGGCTTATGTCTGTAATCCTAGCACTCGGGAGACAGAGGCAGGAAAACTGCTGAGTTCAAGGCCAGCCTGGACTACATAGTGAGGTCAGGGCGAGCCTGAACTACAAATGGAGACCCTGTCTCAAAAAAAAATGGAAATATTGTTTAACCCACTATAATACTGAGAAATTAGTCAGGTGTGTGATAGCATATGCCTGTGATCCCAGCACAAAGAAAGCGGGACTCCAGGGGCCAAAAATTTAGCACAAGTGGTACTGTGCTCACTTTAGAAGCACAAAGGCCCAAGTTCAATCCCAGAAAGAAAGAGAGAGAAAACAAGCGAGAGAGAGAGAAATGGAGGGAGGGAGAGAGGGACTCTGTCTCCAAAAAACACCCCAAAACCAAAAACTGAGAATTTCCCCATAGTAGCAAAGTCCAAAGAACACTACTGGAAAAAGAAGTCTAATTCCTGGAAGCATCTCTAAATCATTAATACAAAAAATAAACCTTAAAAAAAAAAAGAAAGTAGATCTTATTTCAAACAATACTTTATCAAAGACGCAGAAAACAGAAACTTAGTTCAGAGAAGCCCACCTAAAAGCATCTTATGTAACAGAAACTTTCTATACTTCTGAACATCTGAAATTACCAAGGACTCATTTCTAGTGGCCATTACATGCTATGTTCAAGGCCTATAATGTGCAGCTGTTAAAATATATATGTGTGTGTATGTGTGTGTTATACATATATATATATATATATGTATGTATGTATGTATGAAAACTTTAGGATTCATGATATATGTTGCCATAAATACATAAAATTTTTCAGCATGCAAAAAGAATACACCTGCCCACCTCCAATTCCAGCATTTCTCTCTTGGTTCTCCCTCCTAACTAACCACACAAAGAACACCTGCCACCACCAACCCCACCCCCAGACAAAGTAAGACACAAACATGCTCTGTCCCTCTACCTGAAGCATGGACTTTGGATGTGGAAGTTCCTCTCCTTGGTAAATTTTAATGTAAGCCTAAAAGAAAGAAGATTCCCAAAGAAAAATCATTAATAGAGAAACAACACCATTAAAAGAAAATTCTAAGATTAAAATACCATACTTTCAATCCAAAAGTTAATCCTGTTTTCAATATTATTCAATACTATGATGCTAAATAATATCCTAGAGAAATGCTTCTAAATGTAATTCCAACTTGCACAAAGTGTATCTCATGTTTAAAGGTTTTATATATAAAACGTCATCTATTTTGTGAAAAATAAACGTATAGTTCTCTCCTACTGTCCGTGTCTCAAGTTAGAAAACCTTTTAATTCAGTATTTTACTTTGAGTAGCTCTAATTATATTTCAGCTCAAGAAAACAATATAACAAAAGAATGAATTTTTCGAAGTCCACAAGACTTTCATCTTTCCACTGACTCAAAATTAGTTCTCAAATATAATATGAAAGTTATCAAGTATCCAAAAATACATTCTTAGCCAAAAGTATTTTCCCTCTCACCTATCTCTAACTACTACTTGTAACACAATGCTGTACAGTTCTCTTATTCTGTCAGGCAAGTTTCAACAGCTATAGAAAAAAAAAGAAAAAAGCGAGTAATTTAATTGATCTCAAAGGTTAGTAGGAGACACTTTCAGCTGCTCTTATCAAGTTCTCAGTCTCAGAACTCTGAGGAAATGCTTTAGTGAGAACTCAAGATGCAGGATTATTCTTCCAGCGCCCATTATGACTTAAAAATAACAGTCATTACAATATAAGGAATGATTCTTCTTCCCACACGAGAGATGGAGAAGTAGAATATTCTGTGAACAAATAAAATCACTATCTACAATCACAAGTAGTCCACTATTTCCTTAAATGTGACACACTAAATTCAAAACAGAAAAATGTTTTTAATTTAAAGTGAAATTTCTTTCAGATACAAATTAGTTTTAAGCTGATTATACTTTTAGCTTAGATGAATCCACACTGAGTTCACCTACCTTAAAATATTCTACAAGATCTCTACAAGTGACTTTAGATCCACTTATCTCTTTTTCTACCAAATTTTCAGGGGCAAGCAGCAATGGAACTAGATTTCGAAGCTCTCGTTTAAATTCTTCATCAATATCTGGTAGGCATAAAATTAGTCAACATTATTAAATTTTTAATTAAGTACCTACTGAGAAGGATTCATACAATGGCTTTATGAAATATTAGTATATACTATCTATTACATAAGTAGAATCACTTAAAAGAACTCCAACACGCCGTATCTCCTATGCAAGATATATAATTCCCATCACTCTACTATGCTGTTTCATCCATTCCCCCATAATCCTTCCAGTTCAAGATATGGACTACTAAATTTCTCATTAAGTAGTAACTAGAATATCATTTTCAAAAGAGGAAAACAATTCAAAAGATTAAAATTTAATCCTAGATTGTTTCTCTAGCCATACTATAAAAGTTTTGTCAATCCTCAAGCCTTGCCTTCACTCAAAATAATCCTAAAGTAAACATAAAAAAGTTATGCTGCCAGCTCTGAAACAGAGACTTAATCTGACAGCATCAATACAGTAATAATAATGATAAGCTTTTCAACAGGCTGTAAACAGATGAAATAAAGAATGCTATAGGCCTTCGAACTTTAAGATCTGAATTCTGAACAAAGCTACCTTATAAAATAGGCTAATCAATATGCAAGACAGTTACCCACAAACCATAAAAGCTAGAGACAATACTACTATCATTACAGTCATATTATCATCAATGTATAAAGAATTCTCCAATATAAAACAAGACATCTATGTAATCATATTTTTCAAAACACTTTTAGCCACTAAAAAGTAAGTTCTGGTTTTAGCAAGAATAAGAATTCCCACCTTTTAATCTCCCATCAAAACTAGGATTAGTTGCAACTTTAAGACCAGGATGTGGCAAAAGGAAGCAACCCAGATTTGAGAAACAATTATGAATGTGCTTCCTTACATTCTGTAGCTCTTCATGTTGATTTTGTTTTACCTAAGAGTAAAAAGAGACAGCATAACCACATGAATAGAAGATTCTTTAAAATTTTAAGAAAGAACACAGACATACTCACTCCCATACAGGTACACTCAATTCATATCTACTCCAGAGGAGTACTTTTTCCCAATATAAAAAATCATGAAAGGTCGCTTTTGATCACTTTAATAAGACTCAACATTTTGTTAAACCAAAAGGTTTTTCCTAAATAAGCTGCTTAAGACACCAAAAAATACAATTATCTAACTCATGTGGGGAAAATATGACTGTGATTTATAAAATAGTAAATAAATGTGTACTTACTGTAATTATGTCAAAACAAAAAACTAATTTGCCTAAAAATGAAATGGTTAGTTAGCCTCTAAGAAAAATAAGAATTACAATAATAAAAAGGTTCCAGTGCAGTCGAAGGAACCTTAGAAATCTGTTATTACTTCAGGTCTCTCTACATAATTACCTATGATTTATGCTAGTTATCAGAGATTTGTTTGTTTTAGTTTTTGAAACAGGGTCTCACTTTGTAGTTCAGGGTGGCCCTGAAATCACCATGAAGCCCAGACAAGCCTCCAACTCACAGCAATCCTCCTGCCTCTGCCTCCCAAGTGCTGGGATTTCAGGCGTGAGCCACTACACCCAGCACTGTGGTATGTGGTACCAGGGATCAAATTCGGGACCTTGCTCTTGCCAGGCAGATGCCAGAACCACTGAGCTAAATCCCTGGCCCATTAGTTATCAGAGATTTGAAAAGAGAGATTATTGTGTGCTTTGTAAAAGAAAATCTTAAACATAGAAATCTTTTGAATAATTACAAACATCTAAATGTAATTTACATACCTTCCAAAGATTCTTCTCTAAAGCCACTTTAACAAAACATGTGATATTCCTAATTAAAACTTTGGAAACTGCCTAAATCTACATCAACAGTAGAATGGAAAACAGTCATCTGTTCATTTAGAATACTGTATGGCAATGAGAATAAATGAACAAACCTGCAGACAACAATATAGCTTAATTTCAAAAACAAAATACTAGACAAAAAAACTAGACATAAAAGAATAATTTCTGTAAGTGATTTTATTTATTTCCAAAATATAAACTGCATCAAGTCATGCAATAACTATTTACACCAATGACACTTAGGGATCGGTACAGAAGGCAAAGGCCAGGCAGCCCATCCCTTTGCTCAGCTTGGTGCTTATGTTCTTCTCTCCAGGAAATGGGAGCTTACCTGCAATCTCTTTTCAAGAAACTGTTTTCCACCTTCTAAACCATATGAATGTTCATAAGGATAACTCCAATCTCGAATCAAAAACATTAATGTCTACAAAGAAAAAATATAAATCATTTCTTAAGAAAAAAATAAGCCTTAAGAAAAATCACAACTATTTCTACACTGAAACTTCCCTTTCTTCCCTAAACAATCCTTATAAAAAGTTCTAGTAACCAAATGGTCAGTAATGTACATGGTTATATCAAGGGCCCACCTAGATCAACATCATTTCCAGTCCCTATATTAAGTAATCACTTCCAGTTGAAAACTTTAGTACATATAAAGCATCCAAGCAATAACATGGGATTTTTTAAATGAACAAGCAATAAAATGGAATTTTAAAAATGAACAAAAGGTACAAGGTATCATGGCATTCAAATCATACTTTTAAAGCAAGTCTGTATAACTAAGAGATCAATGGATTACAGGTATAATTACACCTGAGATTAGTTTGCCACCATACCCACCTGGACCACATAATCCCTAATTATGCACGTCTGTCTTGTGCACAGTAAGCTACTGAACAATTTCTGGCCTCTGGGCACTACATGCCAGTAGAATAAACCATTCCACAAATTGTGACAACTTAAAATACCTCCCAGATGGCAAAACTAACCTGGTTATTAAAAAAAAAAAAAAAAAAGAAAAAGACAGTCCAAATGTAGTAAATTTCACTCATATACATAAAAATAAGCTATGACCTGTCCAATTACTTCACAAAAATGATCACTTGAACCAAAGCAGGCCAATAAGGCAGAGACAAAATCACTGTAAATCCCCTAACACTAATAATCAGTAGCAGTTACTGATAGGCTACTGTGTCCTTATCCCTCATTCTATTTGCAGCTAATCAAGTAGTTACCAATAGCAACCCACAAAGTATACTTGCTTCAAAAAGTGAACTACCTGCAATTTTTTCATTGAAACCAAATTGGATCATTTTCAAATGGGAAGAGGATCAAGAGAAGGGAAAGAAGGAAAGGAAAAGGGAAGGGAGAGAAGTGAAAAAGTAATGAAGATGTATTATATACATGTATCGACTCCATACATGGAATATAAACAATTATGCACTTCAACGTGTACTAATAAATAAAACTAGGCCTAACTTCAACTTCCAATAAACCATTAAAAATAAACCTAAAATATTTCATTAGTACATCATGTATTTTAAAAAATGACATGACTATACAAATTCCCTACTAATTTAAGTTTTAGAATTAAATGATAAGAGAAGCATTACCCCTTTAATCAAAGTTAAAGTATTAAGAATCAGTCTAGATCTGTTTGTTCTAGTTCTACTTGTTGGTCTTCTAGTGGTAGTAACTGATGATGGTCTTATCTGTGATTAACTTCAACTCTCCAGAATCTGTCACTAGAAATAAGTTTGTTGTATTAACCTTGTTTCTTCAAAGCTATGAGCAGAGGTGGCTTGACAGTTTCCCATAGGTAAATATTTTTAAACGATAAAACACTTACTTACCTGAAATGGTTTCTGATAGATTTCTTCCATAGCAAGTCTTCCATATTCTGTAAATAACTATTAAAACATATTATTTAAAATAAGCCTTCATGAAGATTGGAAGACATTTGTAAAACTATTTTATATCAGAGCACCAAATGTGAGAGCCCTTGGTATCACTTGAAAGCCAAGCATTTAATTTACTGACATATCAAATATATACTGAAATGACTTCCGGTTAAGAAATCAATTAATATTTTCAAACCATATAACATTCAATTTTGTTAAAATTTTACAGGCTTCTGAGTATACATTAACACTAAAGTGAGAATTAAATTTTATTATTTTGCTATATGGTGAGACATTCGTACTTGCAAGTGTTGAAGATCATCTTCTTGAATATTCTGAGACAAATTATATACCTGTTAAAACAAAATGTGTTTTGTTTTTATTAGTGTTTATTCTGAATATTCAACTTATATGTAACTTTCATTGTGAAAATGAAGGTCAATTCAGCACAAATGTATCACTTAGCCACTATTTTAACCAGTGGTACAGAAGACTTTCTCTTTTTGCCTAACACTCAAGATAAAGCATGAAGGTGGAAGAGGTGGTGATAACTAAGGTAAAAACTATAAACAAAGCATGCTGGTGGCCTAAAAATAGTAGAGATAAAGAAGTATACTATGTAACTTCTTTTGCTCCTATTCAAACTGTTCTTTAGCTGGGTGTGTTGGAACACAGGAGAATCATATGAATTTGAGGTCAGCCTGGGTTACAAAGGGAGTTCAGATCAGCAGGCTCAAGGCCAGCATGAACTACACTGACCGGCATGAGCCTGGTCAAGGCCAGCATGAACCTGTCTCAGACAGAAAGAAAAAAATATCACATTTCTCCAATGGCTCGTCATGATCATTTTAAAAGAAAAAAGTAAAGGCTGTTTCCATAGTCATTTTTCCAAGTCATGAATTAGAGAGGCAAAATTTCTACAAAATAAATTCCTGGGACTGACAGTATAGCTGATTCAGTATAAAGAGCTTGCCTAACACATGAGGCCCTGGGTTTGATTCCCAGCACAAACAAAAGAAGTGAAATAAATCCCTTCCTGGTACAAAGTCTAGTTATTCAGTAGGTACCTCAAATACCACTAACTCTAATGTGGTTCTTTTTTTTATTTGGCCTAAACATGTCAATTTCAACAGCCTGTGAAAGCTAATTTTAAAAACAGTAGGTGGCACTCTTGCCCTTTCTAGAATTCTTTTTTTTTTTTTTTTTTTTGAGTCTTTCTATGGCACCAGAAGCATTAATGTGGGTACTTACAGCATTCTCAAAGAAAAGAAATTGAAATTTTAGGTTCATTCTTTAATAGACAGACCTTCATTAAAAAACCTATGCTACATGAGAAAAGTGGGAACCTACTGGTATTTCTTTTAAAATAAATATATATTATCATTATATTTATATTATATTACATTATATTTATATTATATATAAAGTGAGTGACTCTAAAGAGAAAACAATTTGTTCTAATAACAAGTGACAATCCAGACGAACTTGGACATCAGAATACAAGGACTCAATACACACCCAAAAACCTAAAATGATATTCTCAGCTACTGATAACAGGGTATCAGTGACTGAGGTGGTTAAACTTAATGTTTAAATGGGGGTCGAGGATTTAGCTCAGTGGTTCCGGCGCCTGTCTTGCAAGTGCAAGGACCCGGCTTGGATCCCCGGTAACCACATAACAATACTGGGCGTGGAGACTCACGCCCAGCAGCAATCAGTACCACATACCACAGTGCCGGGCGTGGTGGCTCACACAGGTAATCCCAGCACTCGGGAGGCAGAGGCAGGAGGATTGCTGTGATGTGAGTTTGAGGCTGAGCTCAGGGCCAGCCCAAACCACAAAGCATGACCCTGTCTCAAAAAAAAAAAAAACTTAAATGTTTAATTAAAACCTCACAGCAGGACCAACCTATTTTTATTCATGGAGACTTCAGCTTTTAGAAAGTAGGTCCAGGACTGGGGATTTAGCTCAGTGGTTCCAGCGCCTGTCTTACAACAGCAAGGACCTGGATTCGATCCCCTATAACCACACACAATACTGGGCGTGGAGACTCATGCCCAGCAGCAACCAGTACCACATACCACAGTGCCGGCATGGTGGCTCATGCCTGTAATCCCAGCACTTGGGAGGCAGAGGCAGGAGGATTGCTGTGATATGAGTTTGAAGCTGAGCTCAGGGCCAGCCTGGACTACAAAGTGAGACCCTGGTCCAGCTCCTTTTTCTATCAAGGATAGATTGCAAGGAGCCAAAAAAAAAAGAGAGACTCATTTACTTTTAGGTCATTAGTACTTAGCATACTGCCTTGTACTTAATAGGTGTTCAATTTCTCAATGATCTGCCAGCCAGGACTTATTTAAAACTACCCTCAGCCAGCGATAACATGCTCAGTGACACTGCACGATGTCAGTACTGCAAAACAAGAAAGAGAAAACTACCCTCAAAGATTAGGAAAAAGCAGTAAAAAATATCTCTATCTTCTTGGACATTTTAAGTCTACAAAGCACTTTAATGTGTATTATCTCATTTATATTTCATCCCTAACCACACATAACAACCACATTTGAGATAGGCAAAATGGATAAAACTTCATTTTACAGATAAGAATATGGCTGAGGCGGCGATTTAATTTAGTGGACTGTGCCTGCTTAAAGGGCAAGATTCTGAATTCAATCCCAAGTATCAAAAAGAAAAAAAGAATGGCCTAAGGTCACTGTCCAACACTAATATCCAAATAAACAAACAAGAAAACCTCAAATGACAAGTTTTAGAACAAAAAACTCCCTCGTTATAATTTAAGAAAATTTCTTAAAAGCCAGCTATCATTAAGGTTTAGATGGTGACAATGTTAAAATGTGTAAACAAGGAGAAATGGCATCTGTTTGCCTCCAGGGAATTACGAATCCCAATTTGGGTAACCAGAGAAAGCAAGTTAAAAAAAGGGGGAAAAAAAGGCTGAGAGTCCCTGATAACATTGCTTAGTAACTAATGACACATGTCCCCAGCCCTCTGACAAAGCAGAAGCCAGGCTGAAAAGCACCCTTCTTTTAGCTTTACCCTGACACCTTCTGATTGTACTTCTGATTGTGGAAGGAGAAAAAGGAATTTGCACAGACTATTAATATGTTCCAGGTATTAATGGAAAGAATTACCAAAGGTCCAAGACATTTTGACAGCATCACCTAAGAATTATTACCAAGCCAGGCATGGTGGCACATGCCCATAATCCCAGCACTCTAGGAGACTATGACAGAAGGACTGTAAATTCAAATCCAGCCTGGGCACTTAATGAAACCTTTACTCAAAAATTAAAATTAAAGAAGGGCTGGGAATATATCTCACTGTGGATTCAATCCTCAATACAGAGGGGGAAAAAAATAAAAGAATATTGATAAAGAAAATTTCTTATCTTGGGAGAATATGAATCCACTTCAGTAATTAATTTTTCAGATAGTTAGAAATGTATCTCAATCAGAGATAATCTCAGAAAAAAATAAATACAAAAGGACCTATATAGATTTAATTCAATACAATTAGTCTAAAATACACAAGAGATAGCCTTGTTTAAAGAAACTAGAACTTGATAGAATACCAAACACAAAGAGAAAAAATAAGAGATTTTATCCCTTTTAAAATTAAACAGGTATTAGGGCTGGGGATGTATCTCAGCAGCAAAGCGCCTGCCTGGCAAACGTAAGGTATTGAGTTTGATTCACAGTCCAAAAAAATTCAAACAGGTGTTATAAATCCTTAGTTTAAGTATCACTCATGTTTTCTAAATTAAATATGAACTAATCTTTATGCTTCTATCTCCTATAATTTATTAGTTGTCAGAGATATCAATGAGAAAATTAGACACTAGACTTGGTTTGGCCAAGAAGCAAAACATTGTATCTGGGAGATATATGGTTGATTTCAATTACAAATAGCATGTAATGCTTTTTCTCTAAGACAAAAAATGAATCAAAAAAACTCCCACAGCCAGGCATGGTGGTGGCTCACATCTGTAATCCCAGCACCCGGGAGGCAGAGGCAGGAGGATTGCTGTGAGTTCAAGGCCAGCCTGGGCTACCTAATGAGCTCAGGGCCAGCCTGAACTACATACAAAGTGAGACCCTGTGGCAAACAAACAAACAAAAAACCCCACAGATGCTACAATGGAAATGCAAAAAAATGGCAATTGGTTTACTGCTTCCTTTGTAACTAATCAAAGCACTGTAAGGACTCAATGTTAAATGTGATCATACTGTATGCATAAAATGTAGCAATAAAATCAATTTTTAGAAATAAATAAATAAAACTGGATTTTAAATAACAAAAAAAGCACTGTATGGAATTTAGCTAAGTTTAATCTTTTTTTAAAAAAATGTTTCAATCACAAGACATTTTGGAGAAAAAAAAAAGACTTTTTGAAATGGACCAAAGATACAAGGTTCATGTGATCACAGCACTTATGTCTCACCTGGACCGAACTAGTCATAGTGCTCAGAGCAAACACTGTCGCACAGTCTTTGATAGTTGATTGGCTATCAAAGGCACCTTGGGTATCCATTAGCAGCACAGCCACCTAGGAATTCAAAACGTTTAAAATTCTTAGTAAAATAGTCACCAAAAATAACTATAAATATCAGTTACTACATAGCCAGTGTCAAAAGCAGAAATTAAATCAAGAAAAGCACACACATCCTACATACGCTAATATAACAATCTACATGTTAAAATTTATCAGACAAGCTGTATTGTTCTGATTTTTAATATTGGAAAATAGCTCAAAAAGAGAAAAATATAAAGAGAATTTTACTTTTGTTCCATTAGGTCTTTCTATCACAAATACTTCATTCCAAACTTGTATGCCTGTTGTTTCTCTTTCACAACCACCTCGCCACGTAAAGCCAGTCAATGGCTCATTGTTTCCACCAATCCAACTTTGAGAATCCTGTCAAAATCAAAGATAAATGTAAAATAAAGCACATAAAAATTAAGAACTTAAGAAAATTACCACTCATTCTGCATCTGATTATGATTAGTAAGACTAATTCCAGAGCAAAGAAATATACTATGCCATATATACAAGTAGCTCCAAAAGCAGTCTCCAATCTGGTAAGAGATTCTACAGTGACTTCTGCAAACTGGAACCTTCACAAAAGCAGCTCAAACTTTCCTTCCCTTGGCTTTCAAGTAAGTGGAGTTATACCCACCCTCGTCTTTTAGAAAAATTTCCTGTAATGGTTTTAAAATCATAAAAACAGATACCAGTTCATTTAATAGCTTCTTGTACAGCAAAGTAAAACTAAGTTGCAGACAGAATAGAATGACTATCAAAACAGCAGCACTTTCGCAGAATAGTTTTTACTAAAATATTTTCACATTCCTTTTTCTTTAAAAAAAAAAAATAATCAGCTTTAAAATTAAAATTTGTTTGGAACCTGCCTCAAGCAATGCAACTATAAAAACACCTCTTTTGAAGTAAACAGAAAATCTGCATCCAGACTGTGTATCATATCACACAATGTTAAATGGAGGTAAATACGATTGTTTGATGTGAACCATACTGTTGTTTTAAGAAAAAAAAAAAAATAGTCCTTATCCATTAGGCATTTAAATGGTTACATTGAAAAGATATGCTTAACATTTGCTTTAAAATATTCCTCACACACACAAGGAGGAAAGTGATAAAACAAGACCAGCAGAGTGTTGATAGTTTTACTGGGCTTCTTAATACTGTTGCTTTATTTGGGGATATGTTTAAAATTTGCTATAATAAAATATTTTAACTAGGAACACAGGGTTACATTATTACAATTAAATATTATGAGGCTAAGAATATAGTTCAGTGATAGAACACATACTTAGCATCCACAAGGCCATAGACTCCATCTCCAGCACCACAAAAATAAATGAAATGATACAAAACTTAATATAACTTATAAAAAAATTAAATATGGGATGTCTTGTACATTTTAGCATATTTAAAAGTCTACAGTGCCAGGGATTTAGCTCAATGGTTCCAGCGCCTGCCTTGCAAGCACAAGAGCCCAGGTAACCACATATAATAATGTAGGGCGTGGTGATTCATGCCCACCAGCGATCAGTATCACATACCACAGTGGCAGGCATGGTGGTTCACACCTGTAATCACAGCACTCAGTAGGCAGAGACAGGAGGATTGCTAAATTCAGGACAAGCCTGAACTACAAAGTGAGATCCTGTCTCAAAAAAAAACTAAAAAAGTCTACATATCCTTTCTTCAATGTATTCCAAAGAAAAAGTTTCCTTTGTTTCAAGAATATCTCTAACAAGCTTGAATATCTAATACAAAAGTGATTACAAACCTCTAAATTAGGAGTACAAAGAAGATGGATTAATAAGGCAGATAAAGATGGCAAAAACAGGCCTGTGGGTTTAGCTCAGTGGTTCTGGAGCCGGTCTTGCAAGCTCAAGGACCCGGGTTCAATCCCTGGTAACCACATACCATACTGGGTGTGGAGACTCACACCCAGCATTAATTAGCACCACATACCACAGTGCCAGCGTGGTGGCTCATGCCAGTAATCCTGGTAATCCCAGCACTCACCGGTAATACCAGCACTCGGGAGGCAGAGGCAGGAGGATTGCTGTGATGTGAGTTGGACGCTCAGCTCAGGGCCAGCGTGAACTACAAAGTGAGACCCCGTCTCAAAAAAATTTAAAAAAAGATGGCAAAAATAACCCTGTCATTCAGACCATCATGTAATGTAAGGATATAGTCTGAAACTTCAGCCTGTTATTATTCCATTAAACTTCTATCCCTGGGCTAGGGATGTAGCTCGGTGGTGCCATCCCTTCCTCGCAAACGCAAGGTCTTGAGTTTGATCCTGGTACCAAAAAAAACCCCCAAAAAACAAAACCTCCTATCCCTAGCTGGCTACCAATCCTATAAATTACAAAATTCTCTTGGACTCCTTTTTTTCCCATTTTCAATTCCTCTTCTCTGCTGGTTATAAGGCTACCACATATGGCACAACTCCATTCACAGTACATTCAGTGGTCTTGTGTTCCACAGACAGCCTTTGTAAGGATTAAAAGATTAATCGTACCACTAGACAAGCACAACTAGTGGTAGTGGTGGTATGGCGGGGTGGGGGGGTGTGGGGGGGTGTCTGTGTTTGCATTTGAAACAGGGTCTCACTACGGCTGCCTTTGTCTGAGCTTACTCTGTAGCCCAGGCTGGCCTCAAACTTGCTGTGATCTTCCTTTCTCAGCCTCCCAAGTGATGAGAACACAGGCGTGTGCCAACTACCACCCCTAGTTTAAATTTCAGAAGCTTCAAACTGGTCTCCTTGTACTTCCTGGGTGTATCCTCTAACCCATCATTTCAGTCATTAAATTTTCACAAGAAATGTGGTTATGCCACTGACCTTTTAAAAATAAATCTGATTTTTCCCAGTTCCTAGGAGGCCATCTGTAAATCTGCTGCACTAACAATCCATCTTTAATTTACTTTTCCTATCTCTTCCTAATGTTCCCTTTAGATTCTGAGCACATATACTTTGCCATTTATACCATACTAACCTATTACCACTTCCCAAAAATGTGCCATTTAGTTACTCTGTATTATTCACTACTTAAACTCAGATTTTTATTTTTTTTAACTGTGAAAGGATGAGATGCCACATGAGAACCTATTCATTCCTAGAAATGTCAGAGAACTCTGGTACTGAAGTAAGCCAAGCAGCATATTACCTATAACCCAAGCTACTCAGAAAGCTAAGGCATGCTGGTCATAAACTCAATGCCAACCTGGGTTATTTAGTAAGACCCTGTTTAAAAACCTTAAAGGGCTGATAATGTAGCTGAATGGCAGAATGCTAACCCAGCATGTGTGAGGCCCTCAGTTCAATCCCCAGCATAGCAAAAGAAGAAAAAAAAAAATCTGGTACTAAATGAAATGTTTTTGTTCGTTTTTTTGAAATAAGATCTTGCTCTGTGGTTCAAGCTACCCTTCAATTCACTATGCAGCCCAGGCCGGCCTAGAATTTGTGTCAATCCTCCTGCCTCCCAAAGGCTGAGATTACAAATGTGCACCACCGTCCCAGGTATGAACTGATTTTTTTTTTTTTTAAGTTTTTTGAGACAAGTTCCTATTTTATAGTTCACTTTGACCTCAAACTCACTATGCAGCCCAGGCCAGCCTCAAACTCACAGCAATTCTCTGCCTCTGTCTCCAAGAGCTGGGATTACAGGTGTGAGCCACCACGCCCAGCACTGTGGTATGTGGTAGCAGGGATGCAACTCAGGACCTTACACTTGCCAGGCTGACACCAGAATCACTGAGCTAAATCCCAGGCTCTGAACTGATTATTTTTAAAGCATCAACCTATACAAGGTTAAAAGAATCTACTCTTCTTAAAGAATTCAGCTTTTATCTACTTTTATCTTGTTTCTCCAACTTTGTGAGAACAGTATATAAATTTCACAAAAGCAGGTGTTTTATTTCATTTGCATGAATATTCCCAACACGCATAATAGTGCTTGGCTGCTAGCTGGCACTCAAAACATTAAATGAATAAAAACTTTACTTATAAACCTCAAGTAAGCATGGCTAACAGATATGGAATATGGTCTTTTTTAATTATCCCAACAATATAATTACATGGACAAGAAAAATAATTTTTAAACATACAGATGACTAAAATCATAAGCTTACACACTTGTTAACCCTAATCTTCAAAAAAAATTTTTAAAAAAACTAATGCTCTATAAAAATCTATTAGATATACATATATTGCCTCTTAGTTTAGCCTGTAATGGAAATATTTTTAAGTGCTATACTAAGCGGCTCAGCTAATAAAAAGATGAAAGAAAAGGCAAATCAGAGAACAGAAACACATTCTTCAAATTTAAACATTTCTGCCCTCAAAGAACATTTTAAAGGGTTCTACAAGCAGTCTAACTGATCCCATTTGCTCTAATTTTATTAAAAGCAAACATAGGAAACCAGAAAACTGTTTATAACTGTGGGGACAAACCACAAAAATCATACCAAAAGTTAACTTATTCCTCTAGTAAAAGAGTAAGAAAAGGAAAGATCATATAAAATAGATTTCAATTACAAAAGGCAATGTGGGTCCAGGGATGTGATTCAGTCTGGGTATTGAACTTAGGATCCTGGCACTTGGTTCTTGGTTCTGGTGCCTGCCTCGCAAGTGCAAGGTCATGAGTTCAATCCCGGATACCAAAAACAAAAAGAAAAGCCAACCTAAAATCAACTGAATTTTAATGCAGTCAAATAGTAAATATAACCCCTGTCAAAAAGTCTAAGCTATTATAACACAATTATCACCAATAAAGAAACTCTACCTACTCTAAATCCAAAGAAACAAATTTAGGTTTTACCAAAGGATAAGTAATATATATTCCCTATCACAAAGTAAAACTGCTAGGTAAACTTCAGACCAAGTTGGTAGTCCAGGCAGGCCTACCAGTAACCCAGCTTCCAGAAAAGAATAGTCTTTCTAACAAACACTGCTATGGGACAAATAGGTAGTCCATTTCCAATTAGTCTTTATGTTGACCTCCTTAATTTTATACTTAAGAGAAAAAATAAGCCTACAATTTTTATTTCCCTTAATAATTTGTCAAATTCTAATTTTGCTTGCTTCTCACATTACCAAAAATAGAAAATTTAAATCTCAGTAGCTTTCATACAAAATGTTCAAAAGTAAATTCAATTAAAATCAATGAATAAGCTACATTATATTAAACTCTAGCAAAGTTTAATAAACAAATGAACCTGTATCAATCAATCCAATAAAATAAAATGCATACTATCAGAATGGTTAAAATTAGGAAGACTGACAATGCTGTTTATAAGATATATAGTAACTACAAGTCTCTTACATTGCTGTTACAAACTGGTGGTATCATTTCAGGAAAAAAAATTTGGCAGGGCCTGGGATTTAGCTGAGTGGCACCATGCCTGCCTGGCAAGCACCAAGATCCTAAGTTCAATACCCAGAACTGGAAAAAAAATTTTTGGCAGTGCCCCATACTCCTTAAAAGATATTTTACCCTACAACCCACCCTTTCTACTGTTGGATATAAATCTAACAGAACTAAGCATCTTCATCATTAAAACTTGTACAAAGAACAATTCCTGAGAGATACAAACTGGAAACAACCCATGTATTTATCAATAAAAGAAGGGAGTATTATAAATTATGACATATATACATAGCTAATGCTACCATTCAACAATAAAATTTAATAAGTTCTTGATACAAATAATAACATGGGCAAATCTCTTAGGCTTCAAGTTATATGAAAAAACCCAGAAACAAAGTGTACATTCTTACTTATTTTTGGGGCTTTTTTTTTTTTT